>JADRCH010000230.1:933258-951387 GCA_019843965.1 Rhynchomys soricoides | reverse complement strand
AGACACACACACAGACACACACACACACACAGAGGTTCCTCCTCCAATATGCATACTCGTTTCACTGCTTCCCCAGTCAGGGTCAAGATTTTTCCCACAGGGTCCTTGCTCACCATCTACTCCAACTACAGATCTCTCAGGGGGCATGGCCAGAAGTACAGTAGAGAGAACCTCAGAGGAGACAGAGACCATTGAGGTCTCTGTAGACCCTTTTCCCCTCCTGTGTAAATTATGGCCCAGGCTTGAGAATCAAGAGACACTTTTTTCTTTCCCCTTTTGCCATAGGCCTAGCCTTGGGACTCTACTGCTGAAGCTTCTTCTATGCCTCAGAACCATGGAGAAATACAGCTTAGCCCAGCCCTGTCCCTTTTGAGAAAAACCAGGAACCTTCAGGTTTAGAAATTCTTTTTTTTTTTTTTTTTTATTATTGTTGTTGTTGTTTTGTTTTTCGAGACATGGTTTCTCTGTATAGTCCTGGCTGTCCTGGAACTCACTCTGTAGACCAGGCTGGCCTCGAACTCAGAAATCCGCCTGCCTCTGCCTCCCAAGTGCTGGGATTAAAGGCGTGCGCCACCACTGCCTGGCTGTAAAAGTAAGTTTTAAAAAGAAAAACCTGGGACTGATGAGATGGCTCAGCGGTTAAGAGCACTGACTGCTCTTCTAGAGGTCCTGAAGTTCAAATCTCAGCAACCACATGGTGGATCACAACCATCTGTAATAGGATCCAATGCCCTCTTCTGGTGTGTCTGAAGACAGCGACAGTGTACTCATATGCATTAAATAAATAAATCTTTTTTTTTTTTTTTAAATATGTTGGACAGCCAGGGCTATACAGAGGAACTCTGTCTCAAAAAACAAAAACAAACAAATAAATAAATCTGTTAAAGGAGCTAACAAGTTTGCGCTTGCCACACAAGCCTGTTGACCTGGGTTTGATCCCTGGAAACCACATACAGATGAAAGGAGAGGAATGATTCCTAAAGTCATCCTCTGATATCCTGATGCATTCCCCCCAACACAGAGCAATAAATAAACAATAAATACATATAAATAAAGTTCAAGGCTAGCTCGGACTGCACAAGATACTATCTAAAGATAAAAGAGAACAAAAAGACCCTCATAAGACAGGCTAAGGAGAGTGCTTCAATCAAGGACATGAATGGGTGGGCACTACTACTTCTCTCCCAGGAAGAGGTTGGGAACTCTTAAGTGAATTATTCTGAGGGTAGACACGGAAAGACAATGCCTTCAGGCTTGACAAGCCCTTTCAGTCAGTCCCAGATCTTGGGCAGGTCATTGAGTCCAAAGCAGACAGCACTGAGCTATGCTAATGAACAAATTGTTCAAGGACTAGGACCAACACATTCGCCCAGGATCTTTGCGAGCTATGCCCCATCACTGGGCAATACTAACCAGCCACTCCTAAGCTGTACACAAGCCTCTCCCCAGAGTCCTCAGAGCTCCTCTCACCCACCTCAATGCCACCTGAATCTTAGCAGCACTCTTTTCTCTGCTTCCTGAATCGGGAAGAGGAATCTGACCTTACCCGGAAAGGAGTTGCCCCAGAAAAACACACTAGTGGGAAAAAGAGACTTGATATCAATGCCACTTAGACTGCACTTGATGCTCTGTCCCTCAAATCCTGTTCTGGCATGCCTGGGAGGAAGGGGTCCTCTGGGGCCTGGGTCTTCCTACTTCCAGTCCAAGTACAAGAAAAGGTAAAGGGGGAATTTTTAAAGACAAGTTAAGTAGAAACAAACCAATCTCAGTACAAACTTTCTAAATCGTAATGGCTGAGATCAAACCAAGACGATCTTCCTTCTTAGTGGGGCCCCTACTCTGACAGCAGAATGAAAAGTTAAGGCAGTCGCTCAGCAAGCAGAAACACACATATTACCCCACCACAGGCCAGCCTCACAGGCACAGAGGACAACTGATTCCACTAAGAGGCAGATGACTAGAAGTGAGTTACCCAAGGTCAAAAGGCAAAGGGCTTTGGGAGGCCTCTGGGAGTATGGTAACTTTATCTGAACAAAGAAGAGCGAGTGTGGGTGTCGATAGAATTGGCAAAGCCTAAACCACTAAGCCTTTGATTCAGAGACATGCAGGGCCAGGGGCTGCAAGTTGCCACAGTGCCATGAGGCTGTCCTCAGGGGACTTGTCAGAAAGAAAGGTTCAGTCTAGAAGGGAATCCTCCCCCCATATACCCTGGCAAAAGGAAGGTCACAAAGCCTGTTTACAGCAGAGGAAGCAGGGGTGGGGCAGTGCAGGGACCTTTGGTCAGGCCACCCCTCCCAGTAGGGGAGTGGGGAGGCCCCAATAAATGTGTGGGAGCTATTTGTTTGCTTCTCACTGCCAGGAGGAAATTAAAGAGAATCTACCACTTCCTTTCACCTCTGGTGGGATGTGGTGGGGAAAGTGATCTGTGAATGTTGCATTTGACAAAAGCCAAATTGTTGCCATCTGCAGCCCTGAGGTGTTCCCCGCCCTGAGCAGGCACTTCATCAGGTTTGAGTTCAAATTAGCTGTAAGGCATAAAGGAGACTCCTGACCCATTACCTCCCATCTCCAGTGGGTTTGAGTTGGCCCTTTGTCAGGTATCAGATACTCTTGGTTTTTTTCTGATATAACATAGACCTCTCATCAGGAAAGTCAACTGAAGATTAACACCTCATTAAAATGGTTTTCTTGGTCCTTTCCTGCTTCCACCAAAACCCAGTGGCCCCCAAAGGTCCAACATTCCCTACATGTAAGAGATATGCTTTGGGAAGAACCAGCTCTGCACAGAGGGTAGAAGTAGAAAAATTATGTTAGGATGTAAGGTTGAAGCAGTTGGTCTTGGGTGAGAGTCAGAGCATCTTTATTGCACGAAACCAATGTCAAGTTGGAAATGAGGCCTAAAAACCTCGTTTTCAAAGAAACATTCAGGTCACTGGGAACTTGGCTTAGCCATCAGACATACAAGAGATAGTAATACCCTTGGACATTTCTTGGCACTTTTCTCAGACTGATGGCTTGGGCCAAGACCTCTAACTTCACATATCAAGGGCCAGCAAACTGTCCAAGGGCACCTGGTTTAGGTCCCAGCACCCATAAGCCCTTCACATCAGTCCCACACACTGTCGACCAGAGCAGGAGTCAGCAGCCTTCCAGCAGATTCTCTTCATTACTTTCCAAGGTTACAAATGGCTTCTTGCATATCTCCCCAGTTAGTGCTGGCTCCTGAACTCTTGGGCCCCCAGGGTCTTGGTCAGGGGCTTCTCGCTTGCGCTTGTTAAAGGAGGGGCTCTCTTCACCCAGCCGACCCTCGGGGAGGCCCTGGCTCCTCAGACACACGATTGCTGCAGTCTGCTCAGCCAGTTTCTTGGACTTGTCCCTGGGTAAATGAAGCAATAATTAATAAAGAAAGTAAACAGCAGGACTACAGCCTTGAAGCCCAGAGCTGACAAATACTTTAAAGAGACTCTGATAAAACTGCTAAGAGGGGCCATCACTGGGTGCTCTCACACACAATACACCCAAGTGTCGCAGATCCAAAGTAGACTTGGATCCCCACACTAACAGTCTCATACCATCTGATGAGAACTTACCACAAGGTGGACTGGTATCTTTGTTCCGCAACAGTGACAACAGAGCAGAACATGCGATCTATAGGTCGCTGAACCTGGTGCAGAGAGAGCAAAGGAAACAGAAGACTGCCCACCTGTGTCACCACATGCTAAACACATAAATGAAAGAAGACTTCTCCCACTCCCACCCCACCTTGGATTTTTCGAGACAGTGTTTTACTGTGTAGCCCTGGCTGTCCTGGAACTTGTTTTGTAGACAAGGCTGACCTCAAAGTTGGAGCTTCATCTGCTTCCTCCTGAGTGCTGGAGGGACTGCTGGGCTAGAACTTAAGTCAAATGGAGGCTCCCTGATCACATGCTCTGCCTACGGGAAAGTACCTGCTGCATCTTTCAGGGGAAAAAGGCAGTTATGCAAATTGACAATGACATCAAGTGTGTCAGAGTTCTGTCACTGAACTAAACAAAGGGCCATTAACTGCACCTGACTATGGGGCCTCTGCCTACTGACTTCTGTATGGGCCAGTTCCCAGCAGAAAGGGACCAGATGGCAAAGGACTGAGAAGGAACAAGTGTGGGGGCAAAAAAGGTACATCTGATGGAGGTATCAGGCGGTGTGGCTGGAGTAGAGAGCTGAGTTGAAGAGATGAAACAGCAAAGTATTTGGGAGTGGGTCTTGTAAAGAGACAGAGGTTAGATTTGTTTCCTAAAAGTCACTCTGGTAGAAGAGACACAAAACCCAGAAAGTGTAAGCCTGGAGGCCAGAAGACCAGAAGGAAAGACAGAACAGCCATGGGGATCAAAGGAAGAAAAACAAGACTATCTCAAGGTTTCCATCCCAGGGTTCCTCTATGTGGGCATAATTCTGTGCCCCACTAGCTGAAGCCCAACCTAAAGATATATGTGCCAGAATTGGACGACAAGCCCAAGTTGGAGGTAAGAGGCTATCAGCAACTGGCCCTATTACTAGCAACTTATGCACATCTACGGAAAGCAAGTTCAGACACTAACCAGGCAGCCTGAGCTGAGAAGAAGCTGTGAGTGTACTACAGAGATGGTAGCAGTGTAGGAGGCACTGGGGTTGGATGCCAGACAGGCAACAGCCAGAAAAACTCACTGTTTCATACACAGGCTGTGGCAGCTTCTCTCTCCGACACCATTCCAGCAGGCACATCTTGGGGGTAATCTGGGGTGGGTAGGCTCTCCTAGGAAAAGGAGGAGAAACAGTCAAGGTCCGTTTGCATTTCTACCCTATGCCTTAGCAAGAGCCACCAATCAGCCACTAGTAGGTGCTATAGGAACTGGAGAAACTGAGATATCAACTGGCTGCCCAAGGCTCTTGTGCCCACTCCCTTCCTTTTCTACCAGCAGGTGCATCCTAGGTTTTAATCTGAAGGGAAGATGGGCTTCACCATGCTTAGCCTAATAATGAGTGCATGTATGTGAGAACTCCCGGTTTCTCTGAGTGGCAGCCTGGAAAACAACTTTCAACAGCCAGGAAAGAATGTTCGTTTGGCCTATCAAGGCCAGATCTGAGGGAATGGGTGGGGGTAGGAAGGGAGGTGACCACACAGTGGGCTTAGAGCTCTAGCTGAGTGCCCACTATGATTCCATCTGCTGAGTGTCAGGGTTGTCTGCTCTGCTACGGACACAATAAACTCTGGCTTCAAAGTCTGTGACAGGGAGAAAGGGACATGTTCCAACTTCCACTGGGAGCTCCCTCTGGCACATGACTGCCCAACAGCTGTCCACTTAACCCCACCTCAAGCCCTTCCCAGATAAGACTGGCTCTTGGTCTGGTTACTGGAGACTGGAGAAGGCTCAGACCCAGATGGCAGGGGACAAGAATGAGCGCACCACTCAAAGCTGAGTCACAATTCGAGGCGAGAATCAGACTGGAGCTACTTCTGCCTAGAGAGGGCCCACTGGCCTGGTAAGGGGCAGGGAAACAGAATCAAGTAAAGACAAGAGCTTCAGGGAGGGAAAAGCACAGATTCTGAGGAACAGAAAGACCCATCTTCCTGTTCCAAGTTGTAGAAGGAAGTGGATCAGGAAAATTGTAGAGTTCAATTCTGTCTGATTTAGAAAAATATGCCCCTACCCATGCTGCCTGAGTTTCAGGAGCTGTCTTTTTCCCTGAACACACCTTCTCTTTTGAGAGCAAGCAGTTCAGGTCATCAAGAGCTACATGGTAAGTTCACGGTTAGTTTGGGCTACATGAGATCCTGCCTTAAATAGAATCCTTGAGGTGGCACATGCTTAAAGCCCAGGACTTTAGAGTCTGAGGCAAGTGGATCTCTGAGTTCAAAGTCAGTCTGGTCTACATAATGAGTTCCAGGACAGCATGGACATGTGGAGAGACCTTGTCTCAAAAATTAATCAAACAAACAAACTCTAATCAAAAGCACCTTCTTGGAAAACTGAAAACTAAGACCAAGTATCCACATTAAAGAGACCTATTGTCCTAAGCTTGACATTATTCACATATAACAGCCACTAAAATCACTAATATACTGGAAACCTACCGGTCAAACCTGATAGCCATTTTAATGATACCAGAGGTATCTTCAGCTGGCTCCTCAACTGACTCTGGAGTCTTGGCCAAGAGGTCAGCTCGCCGAGCATCGAGCTCCTGAACGGTCTCCTCATAGAAGGTGCCAAGGCCAAAGGCCTCACTATGGAGAAAGAGGTGGAGAAGGATAGAAACCTTAGTAGAACAGAATCCGGGTACTGCAGGAGTCCAAGCTGTACCACATATCTCAAAATTCTACCAGGGTCTGATAATCAGAATATACTGTTTACACAGCCTGGCATCTGCCTAAACTGCAAAGTAGAGCATGAATTTGAACAATCGAGGGAGGTTGGGCTAGGGAAAAGGGATTCCAGAGGTTACCCCACCACCCCCATTCTCAGCAATTTCCCAACGATGACCACACAGACGGATGTCTCCAACAAGCCAGCACAGCAAACCTGACCTATACTGGGATGTACATACTATCTTCTTCATGTGGGCCTATGGGAGGAAAAGACAAAGGCTGAGGACTGATTGATTCCTCACTGCCCATGGTTACCATGGACCTAGTCTGAACCACACAAGGCTCCAGAGTTACATTCTCTTCTGGAAGTCACAAAACACTGATGTTTGAGCAGCTTGACCTTTGTGGGATAGGGGCAGAACCAGCAGTACAAGCCAAGGATTGAAGGAGGCTTCCAGAAGAGCTTTCCCTTCTAAAACCACCCCTCCACATAGGTCGCTGAAGGCAAGTATGACCCAGAAAGCCTTAATGGAAGAAGGGTACATACAGCCAATGTCAGGAGAAAAGGCCTTCAAGACAGAGGACTCAAACCTGAATTATGGCGACAGTAGACAGGAGGCTAAAAGAGCTGGGAGGAGACTAAGCTGCCAAAGACCTCCAGGAGATTTAAAGCTGCAGGAGACCGGAAGGACCAAGACACAGGCTCCCTGACTAGTATAATGGAAGCAGACATTTGTCAAGAGCTCTAAAGCTCCCTCTCTCTCTGGTTTTTATTCTAGAGCCCCATGCCCCCCTTCACTGATTTTCATTCTAAAGCCCCACCCCCACCCCTGGTTTTTTGAGACAGGGTTTCTCTGTATAGCCCTGGCTGTCCTGGAACTCATTCTGTAGACCAGGCTGGTCTTGAACTCAGAGATCCACCTGCCTCTGTCTCTCAAGTGCTGGGATTAAAGGCATAAGCCACCACCACCACCCAAAAAGCCTCATATCTATTGACCACTGGTGTTTTTTGTTTGTTTGTTCGTTTGTTTTTTAGCCTGGCCTTCAAAAGGCCCATTAATAGAAAAACTTCTTCCTCAGAAATTCTCAGACCTATCTCTTGCCTTCCTCTAGGAGTGCCAGGACAGCCTGGACTATAAAGAGAGAGACCCTGTCTTCAACAAACAATCAAACCAACAAATAAAAACAAAACCAAAAAAACATTTAAAAACTTAACAAAAGTCACTTTCTTGGGAAGCTGAAGACTGAGAACAAGTACTCACAGTTAAGGAGACACTGTCCTAATCTAACAGTACCCTAGTTACCAAAACTGCTACTAAGATAATGGAAGAATGGAAGGTTTCAAAGCTGTGAAAGTACCCCTTTTACAAAGCAAAGCCGTACTACCACCCCACTCCTGCACATACACAGCCCTGGTCCCTCAGCAAACTCTTAGGGATCAAGGTCAAGTCGGGGTCAAGTCTGTAAGAATAGATAGACAGACCACTGCACTCTTACCAAATTTCCTGGGAAGACTGGGCAGCATGAAGCAGCCTTCCCTGGGGTGACTCCAACTGTTCCCGCAGCATTTGGCACAAGCAGTACTTGGTGTTGGTGTAGTGGTTATCATACTGCACCGCCTGAGAAGAGGACCAACATGAGCCCACCAGCTACCAGCAGATGCTGACATGGCCTCCCAGGGGAAGGAAAGGGGCTCTAAGAGGCCATTAGAAGTGTACTTAAAGCCAAGCCTGTGTGACCTGCCCCCACATAAGACTATCGCCACCCTGCTATCTGTTCTTCCTGCCGCCATACAAAGTTTAAGGGCCAAGCTCAGGCTCATGTTGAACAGCATGTCCACTTAGACAGCCTGACTGAGGGATAAAAGTAGAAAAAAAACCAACCCATGCTTCAGGCACCACAGGCCACCACAGAGAAACAAATGCTGAGCATCTTCCAGGGTAGGGAGAGGAACACAGAAAATTTTGGCAGAGGAAATCTAGCCTCAGGACTGGGGTAAGATTTCTATTCCTTACAACCAGGATCAACCACATTTTCACAAACGTCTCCTCAACTTCCCCTACATGGGTGGGGCACAGCCCTATCTACTAAGCGTGTTCATACACAGTATTTATCAACTTGAATATCTACAAAAAGATAGGTACAGCTGTCACCTTACTCTACAGCCTGAGAAGTGAGGCCCAGGGAGGCAAGGTGACTTCCCAGAAATAATACTATGGGTGCTCATGCAGCTAGGGGCAAGGGCAGGATAGCAGCGGTAGGTAAAGGCTTTATAGACAGGCCCACAGAACCACCTCAGGCACTCATCTCCAAACACACTGTTGTAGCATCTCCTTTAGGCCTGTCTTCAGTCCCCAGGAAAGTGCCATGGCATGCTCAGGAGAAAGTATAGAATAAGTGGGTAAGTCCCAGCCAGCGGCAGAACCACGATTCAGCTTGTCTAGCCCAGAAAGTACCTGATCAGACTAGAAGCATCCATGTTGATGCTTGAGGCTATTCCCTTCCTCCTTGACAACACACCCTCTTGGAAGCTGCCAAAGGATGGCAGAACAACAGTGACAGCATCACCTTTCACCTAGTAAGCAGGCTCAGCACTGCTGAACATGTCTTCTTGGACACACACTTGCCAGGTGGCCAGAAGAGCCGGATGGCTGGCCTGGGCTGAGCTTAAACCCTTTGCCCATAGCTCACTTAGTCACTATGAATGTGCTAGTTGTGCTAAAGGATTTTTTTTTTTTTAAAAAATGAGTGTATCAGGTACAGCCCTGGGAAGCTGGGATTGTATACCGGGCTGCGCATGTACACACGGGTGGAAACAGTGAGTAGTCCTCAAACTCTTCAAGGTCTTCAGCCCTTCCCTGCCCACCAGGACACCCAGACCCAAGGGTATAAGGGCTGCAGTACTGGGGAAAGAAGGCTTTAGGACAGAAGCTGCCCAGAACTGGACACAAGCTTCATCCTACCAGCCCAGCTTAATTAATGATCAGCTTGAGGAGAGCAGAGATAACCCAAGGCATGAGTGAGATTTGGGACTGAAAAGGAAGGTGGAAAACTGCCCTGGGGAAGGGCTGGAGCTTCTGTTCAAATCCAACTTGCTGGAGAGCTTGAGGACAGCTCTCTGTTTCTACCCGTGCGTACATGCACAGTACAGTATAGAATCCAGGCGTACCAGGGCTGCACCCGATGAACTCATCTAAATAAATAAGTAAAAAAATAAATATTAAAAAATTTTTAAATCCTTTAGCAAAATCACCACACTTGTAGTGAGAAGAAAAAGCTATTCTCAAGTTGGGTATGGTGGTATATGGTTGTAATCCCAACACTTGGGGAGTGGAGGCGGGAGAATAAGGAATTTGAGGTCAGCCTGGGCTATGAGCCTCTATGTTAAAACTAAGAAGTAAAAAGTGCAAAGACTTACATATCTGATGTACTTCTGCATGACTTCCTCCAGGGGACGAAGGCCATCCTTGAGGAAGATGGAGGGGTTCCACATGGCTGCTCGAGCCACCATCACTGAGGAGGCAGCTGTGGCTTGTCGAAAATCTTCTATGTCCAAATGTTGCTGGATGTGGTCATGAGATCCTCCACTAAAAAGCAATAGGGGGCTTGGAAGAATCCCATAACAGAACCTACTAGTGTTTCCAGAACTCATCCGCCATTCATTACTAGTAAGCTTTAGCCAAGTCCCTTCAACTATCAGGAATCTAACTAAGTGATGATAAAGCATAACCATTGTTAAGTGAGGAACACAAAGTGAACATAAAACAGCCTGAACCATGTCTGGCATACAAGAGATTTTTTTTTCCCCTTCTCGCTCTGGCCCCTGCTTGCTCTGGCCCAAAGATTTATTTATTATATGTAAGTACACTGTAGCTGTCTTCAGACACAAACAGAAGAGGGTATCAGATCTCATTACAGATGGTCTGAGCCACCATGTGGTTGCTGGGAATTGAACTATCATTCTAAGATAGCATCCCATCATATTTTCTTGACTGGCCTGAAACTTTCTATACAGACCAGTCTAGCCTCAGATTCATGAAGATCCACCTGCCTGCCTCCCAAGGGCTGGGATTAAAGGTGTGTACTACCTGGCCATTGTCTGGATTTCTTTTACCTAACTTATATCCCTTGAGTCTTGTTTGCTAGGAGCTCTAGCTTGGGACTCCTCACACTGACCCCTGCACCATGCATTCCTAACTCTAGATGAGGCATCATCTTGTCCTAGGCCTGATTCTGCAACCTTTTCCCTCTACCTATTCTTATTCATCCCCATAGCCTAGGCTGCCATCAGAATGCCCTGAGCTCTAGTTCCAGACGTCAGTGCTGGTCTCACTCCTAACTTTACATTTTTGCTGCACTTCCGCCTTTTCTTTTCAATCAGTTTTTGAGGATTTTTTTTACATTTATGTGGTTGGTTGGGGATCAGGGGAATGTATGACATGAGCCAAGTGGAGGTCAGAGGACAGGTTGCAGGATTCAGTTCTCAGAGACGGAACTCAGACTGTCAGGCTTGGTATCAGATACCTTTAACTGCTAAGCAAACTTGCCAGCCCTGTGTTTGTTTTAGTTTTGTCTTGTTTATTTGTTTGTTTTGAGACAGGGTTTCTCCTGTCAGTTCTGGATCTCCTATGTAGAACAGGCTGACTTTAAACTCTCCTAGATCCACCTGCCTGACTGCAGTGCTGGGATCAGAGGGGTGTGCCACATGCCTGGCTTATTTCAGTTTCTTCATGTTCTGCCATCCCAGTTTTCTGTGCTAGCACAAGTACTTTCTAATGAGTGGAGCATGAAGTAAATGAGGAAGAACAGAGGCTTACTTGGCTATGACAGGAATAGAGAGGGTTTCAGCAATGGCTCTTATAACTTCACAGCTGACGGGGTGCTGAGGTCGCTCCTCACGATTCCTTAAAGATAAAAAGATGGAGCCTGGAGACTGAGGGCCCAAGGCCAGAACATTCCTGAAGTCCTACTGTCCTTCTTACTGAACCTCAAGCAGATCAGACAGCTATGTGGTTATCTAGGGCAGGTTGCTGGAATGGCTTCCCTGATCTATGGAGAAGAACTCCATTTAAAGGGGCAAGAAGGTCAAGTCTAGCTCTCAGGAGCCTGAAGACTGGGCACAGCTGCGGAGGACCAATGTGGGTGGCCTGCTTCCCAAGGTCACACTGCTTTTCCATGGCTTCCCCTTGCCTCTGCCAGAAACAAGAGACAGTGTCTCAAAAATGCTGCCCTTACAGTCCCAGCCCTGCCCATCCCCAGGGACCTGGAACAGCTGCCCCTGCTCAGACTGGCCACTCCCACACAGCTGCCTGTGCTGAGGCCAAGTTGCACAGCTGATCTTTGGGAGAAGCACCTGACATTCAGTAGGCCCTGTTCCAGGGGCTGCCACAGATCATGACCCTCACGAGAAGCCAAGGGAGAAACAGGACACGACCCAGGGCCCCTTCCTACCAAGGTCAACAGCAAAAAGTTCCTGTGCATGAGTAATCGAATCTTAGGTATGCTACAGCCATGGCTGGGCCAAGCTATGTGTGAAGACAAGCAAGAGAGGTGACGAACCAGTTCTTGCTTGAGTGAGGCTCCTGTGCTATATATTCTTTGATTTCTCAGAAGAGCCTGCCAACCCCACTTCTACCTCTGACGACATACATCCCAGCAGCCAATTTTACACCAAACTAAACAGCTGCATTTGCTGACTTCCTGATGGTCAGGAAGCCCTTCCCTAAACTCTCCCAAGTCAGTCTTCTAATTGCCTCCAACTCCTGGAAAAATTAAGCTTCCTAATTTACAGCAAGGATTTCCTTAAAATACATCAAGGCTGCATATTCACAAAAGCATCAAAATAACCATGAAGCAGAAGTTATATTAATTGCCCAGTGAGGAATATGTCAATCAGAGAGGTTAAATGATTTCCCTAAGGATGCATAGGTATAAAGCTGCAGAGCTGGGATTTCAAATCAGACTACTGAGGCTAAAGCCCACTGCCTCAGCAAGGCACCCAATGGGTGTATACGCCTGTGTATCTGTCACTTCCAAACCCTCCTAGCTTTGATCCAGGCAGCTCCACTTTACCATTCCGTATGTTGTTCAGAATATACTCCCACAATTTAGTAACAGGCATAAGCAGTAACCTGGGCTATTCCTATAAAACCCGAGTTCCTCCCAAACAGAATGTCAGTCAAAGTATATTAATCAGGATTATATATAAAAAAGAAGAAGAACATGCTTGGCACAGGAAGCCAACCTGACAAGGAGAAAGCAGCCTTCAGAAACACCTTGACTCAGCAGGCTCTAATGCCCATGCCTATAATCTCAGCACTTGGAAGACAGACAAGGGATTGCCATGAATTCAAGGTCAGCCTGGGCTACATAGTGAGAACAAAAAGTGATAGCACCCCTCTCATAACTTTATACAGGTGTGTGTGTGTGTGTGTGTGTGTGTGTGTGTGTGGCTGGAGAGATGGCTCAGCAGTTAAGAGCACATACTACTTTTATCGAGGACACAAGTTCAGTCCCCAGCAACCCAGCATCTCAACCTCCTGGGGCTCTAGCTCCCGGGGATTCGATACTTGCTTCTGATCTCTGCAGCACCTACACCTACACCTACACACACACACACACACATACACACACACAATTAAAAATAAAACAAATCTCTAAAACACAAAATTTTAAAAAGACTCAGCTCCCAATAGAGAATAGATGAGTTACAGATACAAGAACTGTTTAAAGCAGACACTGGGACAGCTGCAGTCCAACAAGGGCAGGAAAAAAAGACAGTGCCTTTAAAAGAAAAGCCATCTGCTTGGGGTCATTCAAGGGAGAAGCCAGTGCTCAATGAAGTGGAAAAAAAGAGAGGGAGATTCAGTGGGTGTAGCAGCTCAAGCCTGTAATCCCAGCACTTGGGAGGTTAAGGCGGAAGGACGTGAAGCTCAGGATAGTTCAGGTCGTATATGAACCCCTGTCTCAAAAAAAAGAGAGAGAGTAAGACTCAGCTATAGGGGTGAATGCCTATAAGTCCAACATTTAGGAGGTGAAGGCAAGAGCATCAGGGGTTCAAGGCCAGCCTCAGCCATGTGTCAAGCTTGAAGCCAGTCTGGGCTCCATGAGACTTTGTAGTAACAACAAAAACAGACAATGGTAAAGCACTTGCCTAACAAGTAGAAGACATTGGGTATAATCTCCAGCACTTTAAAAATAGGAAGGAAGGGAAGGAAGAAAGAGAGGGAGAAGAAGGGAGGAAGGAAAGAAGGGAAAAAACCCTAAGATTTATTTATTTGTTTGTTTATTTGGTTTTTCGAGACAGGGTTTCTCTGTGTAGCCCTGGCTGTCCTGGAACTCACTCTGTAGACCAGGCTGGACTTGAACTCAGAAATTCGCCTGCCTCTGCCTCCCAAGTGCTGGGATTAAAGGCGTGCGCCACCACTGCCCAGCCTAAGATTTAAATTTTTAAATTCTACCACTTCCTGGCTATCTGATAGAATTTTAAGCACAATGCAGGACTTGAACCTCTTACACATCCTGCAGACAGGTTCCTTCTCCTTCCTCTTGTGTTTCTAATGCCTGAAGTTGTGTCTAGCATCAGAAAGTACTCAATGAATGAACAAATGGAAGCCCATGCAGAGTGTAAATGTTCTCTGGATTTATAGGCTATCAGAGACCTACACCAAATACACAGAGAAGCTGTTTGCCACATAGGGTCTGTTGAGTGATCGTGAGGATGGCTGAGGAATCTCCCTGCTAGTCAGTCACTGAGAAGGCAACCACTCACCTCCCATGAACTGCAATGGCTGAAATGCCAGTCCTCTCTATCCGCTTCACAAGGTTCAGGGTATCTTCTAGCTGGGTAAGAAAGATTACAGCACATGGTGGTCATTAAGGACCAAAAGAAGGAACTTCTGACTCCTAAAATCAGCTCAGTTCCACCACCAGACACAACACCACCTGAAGAATGGACGTCAAATGCTATAGTCTTACCGAGGGCAGGATCCGGATTTTACAGGTCACAGGTCTGTGTGTTCCTTTAACAAGAGTGCTGAGGATCTGCAAAAAGGAATAGACAGGAACATCTGTCTGGAACAAACCACCACACTGCTAGCAATAGTTAACACGCCTGCAAACCCGTGCAGACCAGTAGAGCATCAGTTTGTATACTCACGAGCACTGGCTGCTATCTGTCATTTGCGTTTACAACATTACATGAGGCAAGGATTCGGCCTCTGTTCTGTGCTAAAATTTCAACACTAGCAAGTCCTTGCCTGATTGATGTGTGTGTGTGTGTGTGTGTGTGAATGAAGACATAAATGAATAAGACATAAGGACTTCATGCAGTCCTGTGTGGAACACAGTGATTATTTGCCAGGAAAAGCATCAGAATTACCCAAAGAGCTTTAATAACACAAACTCTGAGATCCTACCACAGTAGTTCCTGAATGGTTCTCTAGGGACAGAGCTTAGAAACCTGTGTTTTCAAAATCACTGCCCAACACACTCAGTATAATCCTGGGGCCTAGTCCTGTGTATGAACACATGACTAACAGCTCTTTCTTTTCTTTTCAGACAGGGTTTCTCTGTGTAGCTCTGTCCTAGAACTCACTCTGTAGACCAGGCTGGCCTTGAATTCTAAGATTCCCCTGCTTCTGCCTCTCAAGTGCTAGGATCAAAGGCATGTGCAACCACTGCTCAGCAACTGACAGCTTCTTTTCTGAGTAAAGGAATAGTCCCTGGGTGCCAGCCCAAGAACTAGAATGAGAAAGGAAGGCCTTTATGGGCTAGGCCCTGTCCTCATGAATGCTCCTTTTTTTGAGACGTCAGATATACAAATATATAAACTAGGAAAGGAAAATATAACACATTCAACATGTTTTTAAATGCTTCTTATATAACAATTAGGAAAGGTTGCAAAGAAAGATCAAGACATAACATGGGAAAGTAGTCAAGGAGGCAGCATGACATGGTAACGTGAGAATCAGATCAAGAGAGACACAAATGGGCCTGGATGTCTGTGTCATTGCTATCTTCTTCCTACATCAAAAATCTCAGGCCAGACACGAGGGCAGGGAAGGTGATCTCAACAATCCTCTTCCATACACTGGACTGCTAACCTGCAGAGGTGCCTCCTAGGTAACAGCTTCCGGACAGGCATGAGGACTTACGTTTCCTTAATTCTAGACAGACGAGGGCAGCAGAGAGCCAGTTATAGTAAAACAGGCCTTATCTAACAGCTAAGGATAAGAAACTGTTGAAAGGCCAACAGTTCACAAACAAGATCCTCCCTGCTGGCCAGGTGGGCAAGAAGACGCTCCATCCAGGTGCTGCCTCAGACAGCAGACTAGACCTGATTTCCCAGATTCATCCTGGCAAGCCTTAAAGGGACATTTGTACTTTAAGGAAGGGGACACTGCCAGGACCCTGAGGATCCATCAGAAAAACTCTCACTCTACCTAGACATGGTGGCACATGGCTCAGCACTTGAGAGGTAGGGGCAGGAAGAGTTCAAGGTTGTTCTTGAGTCATAAGGAAAAGAAGACCAGCCCAGACTACATGAGACCTTATCTCAAAACACATAAATCAGTGAATAAATCCTACATTAGGTTAATAACTCTGGTTCACAGCAACATATCTAGAAGGTTCCCTTGCAAGTGCTGCCTTTGAACCTTTAAAATGTAATGACAAAATACCAAGTGGTTTGATATAGTTTCTAGCCTTGGAGAACTTCCTTTTGATTTATTCTAAGTAGCTCTAGGTACTTTCTAGGTATTTCTGTTCACATTCACATTAACGATCGGGAAGGAGATTAGGGAAGTGAAAGATCTAGTCACTTGCTAGGACCACAAGAGGGAAGAACAGGCACTGAGGCTGTCTTATGGCCAGCAGTGTGGACTCCACCATCCATATCTAAATCATACCACATGTCACTGCCAAAGGAGGGAAAGGACCAGGGATGAAATTCACATCTGAGTGAGTAACAGAATATCCATCGGTGGGCAGGCAGTCTTCACCAGATCTACTGGCTGGCCTGAAATATGTAAAATCCCCCCCTCCCCCCAAGAAAAGGAAGGAAATTAGCTCCACCCCACCCTTAACTTCTTGGTTTTGTATATGGGTCTCATTGCATATCCCAGACTGTCCTGGACCTGTTACATAGTGTAGGATGCCCTCAAACTCACAACCCTCCTGCTTCAGCCTCTTCAGTACTGATTGCCATTATAAGTGTCTGCTACTTTTTTTTTTTTTTTCTTCAGTTCTTTTCAAGACAGGGTTTCTCTGTGTAGCCCTGGCTGTCCCGGAACTTCCTCTGCAGACCAGGCTGGTCTCAAACTTAGGGATCCACCTGTCTCCACCCTACTCCCCACATACTACCATGAATGGCTTAAACACTTTTAAGTGTAACTAATTCAATTACACTCACAATATAGTTAAGCCACTGTCACTATGTATTTCCATAGTTTTTTCCTGATCTACATGAGCATCTTTATCTTGAGAAAACTTTCAAAGCACTCGAAAGGTTCTCAGCCAGTTTCCAGCTTGCCAGGACAGTGTGGACCTGAGTTGAATCCTCCCTTACATACCTAAGTCACATCTAACTTGGGGGAAGCCTAAAACCTCCCTTTCACGAGGTAAACCCCATTTACCAGGCTGAGCTGGCACATGCGACTGTAGCGGAATGAAGTAAGTTTCTAAGATGGAGTGCATTACTGCTACCTCGTATCAAATAATGCTCACTAATGTCGGGAAAGGGCAGAGCCAACATCACTGGCTTAATTCAGGTGATGGAAGAGAGGAAAACCGCCTGTGTGCACACGTGAACAGGAGCCTCCTTTGAGGCATCCCCTAGTCAAGTGTGGAAACCATTCTGAGATCCACAGTTGTTCCCTCCATTCCGCACAGGGCCTCTGACTGCAGGTTCTAAAGCCCAGGGATTACTAAACTATGGCTAGGATCTCAAGAACTACCATAGCCTCCTGTAGCATGAAGTGTCACTGAGAAGGAACACTAATGCTGTGGTTAGGAGTCACACAACTATAGTTTCTGAAGTTGGCATCATCTGCCACACATTTGAAAGAGGGTCTTAAGCAATTTCCTCTTTTCTCTCTGTGCTTTGTCTGGCTTTGGTCTTTTGAGACAAGGTCTTAGTCCAACCTGATGTTGAATCCCCAATGCTCCTGCCTCCTCCTCCCAACTGTTGGGATTTCAAATATACATGTACCACATCTGGTTCAGTTTCAATAAACTATTTTTGTCTGTTAAGTTCATTTTTGGGGGTTCTTGCTTTTAACTTGTCTATTTAGTTTTCTTTTTTCTTTTCAAAGATTTATTTATTTTATTTATACGAGTGCTCTATCTGCATGTATACCTGCATGCCAGGAGAGGGCATTGGATCCCATTACAGATGGTTGTGAGCCACAATGTGGTTGCTGGGAATTAAACTCAGGACCTCTGGAAGAGCAGCCAGTGCTCTTAACCACTGAGCCATCTCTCCATCCCCTAGTTTGGGTTTTAGCATTTTTAGTATTTATTTATATATTTATCAAAAAGGTAACAGTGGTCTGGTGGCATGTAGTAATTTAAAATGGGAAATGTCCCCCATACTTGTTTGGGTGTTCGGATACTTGGCTCCCAGTAGGTGGCGCTGCTTGGAAAGGTTTTGGGGGGAAACAGCCCTGCTGGAGAAAGGATATCCCTGAGAGACAGGCTTGAAAGTTAAAAGCCTCACAACACTTCCAGTTCACTCAGCAGGTTTGTGGTCACAGATGTGATTGACATGATCTCTCTGCTTCCTGCTCTTGCCCGGTTGCCACCACGCC
>JADRCH010000230.1:805340-926858 GCA_019843965.1 Rhynchomys soricoides | reverse complement strand
ATTTGAGACAAACACAAGAAAGAAACATCTGCTTAGTTCACTGTATGTAAACTAAGAGCTGAGTCTCATACCTGGGTAAGATATTCCAGAAGATTCAGGACAGAGAGAAAAAAGAGATTTCTTCAAAATCAGCATTATAAATGGAGGGAAATGTGGTGTCTACTGATTGGTAATTCTTGGTTGGATCCTACACTGATCTGCTTTGTTCAGTGAGTATTTAAGCAGATGTGGAAGACAAGTCTGAAGCGCATGGCCATGGGCTCTGGCATCCAAAGAAGAATTATCAAAGACAGTCATCCCTACACCCTCCTCCTATGAGCTCCAACAAACCACAATCTCAGCCTGGTGGGACCATTACATACACAGGAGTGCTGGGGAGACGACCAAAGAAAGGACCTGACGACCTCCAGGTGGTTTCTCTCAATAAATATAATCAACATGTTCTATATCTGTCTGTCTGTCATGTCTGTCTTTCTTCCTCCTTGTTTGTTTTGTTTTATTTTTTGAGACAAGAGTTTCCCTGTGTCATCCTTGTTGTCCTAGAACTCACTCTATAGACCAGGCTGGCCTTGCACTCAGAGACCCGCCTGCCTCTGCCCCCATGTGCTGGGATTAAAGGTGTGCACCACCACCCAATTTGTTCTATGTATGTCTGTGTCTATTCTTTCATTGTAACATTCAAATCATCAAAAATCTAATGCTCAGTCCTGGACAAACAACCAAGTTTGGGTAATCCTGTGGTACCCCAAGGGGTGGGCAATGTCCAATAGGCAAAAAGACAGTGGGCATGTGGGAAAGCACTCAGTGTGTATACATGCTTTGTGAATGAATGTACATGTGCGTGAAGGCCAGAGACTGATGTGACTGTCTTCCTCAATTGTTCTCCACCTTATTTTAATTTTTTTCTAAAGATGTATTTATTTTATGTATGTGAATATGCTGTAGCTGTCTTCAGACACACCAGAGGAGGGCATCAGATCCATTACAGATGGTTGTGAGCCGCGATGTGGTCGCTGAGAATTAAAGTCAGGACCTTTGGAAGAGCAGTCAGTGTTCTTGACCGCTGAGCCATCTCTCCAGCCCCTAAAAATTGTTTTATTACATCTGTTTGTTACACATAAACCGTATGTGTATTGTGTGGTACACATGTGGATAGCAAAAACAATTTGAGAGCCCATTCTATTCTTCTACCACATGAGACTCAGAGATGGATCTACCCACTGAGCCATCACACCAGCCCAATTTTTCTTTAAAAAAGCTGGAAAGGTAGCTTGCCTACATGTCTGAGGGCCTAGATTCAATGCTCAGTACCAGGGGGTGGGGGAAGGTCCAGAAATTTCACTTCTCAGCATATATTCCAATTGAAAGTAAGATCTCAGAGAGATAGTTGCAGCATTTCTCACAAGAGAAAGAAGCAACCCAGTGTCCACTGATGGATATATGAATAAGCAATGGGCTACATATACACAATGGAGCATATATAAGCAGGAAGGACTGCTGAGAGACACTCTCAGACCAGCTCAACCTCTTGGAAGAGGCTCAGACCCAGCAGCCAAGAAGAAGCAGATCAGCCAAGGACCCTAAAAGTAGAAATCCACAGAACTGCTTAGAAGAAATGAAGAGCAGCTGAGCTGCCCGGAAGAGGTTCAGACCAACTGAGTCACCTGGAAAGTGCTCCCTCCAACACAGTGAGCTTCCCTGCAGGCTGTGCAGTGTGCTCCAAGTTTCCAGCTTTTCTGAGTTCTCACCCATGCTTGAGCAGGCCTTGCTTTTTTGAGTCATTTCTACTTTTGTAAGTAACCCCTTACCCCTATTCCTAAAAAGAACCTCAATAAAACTCCAGCTTGACAAGTTGGACTTCTTGGTCTATTGTTGGTTCCCTATCTAGACTGAGAGACATCTGCTTACATCTCTTCAGGAATAGTGTCACACAACTGATAGACATACAGAGGAAACACCTTTTATATATAAAATAAAAATGAAACTAAATCCTGCCAGATGTGGTGATGCTTGCCTTCAATCCCAGCACTCAGGAAACAGGCAGGCAGATCCCTGGGAATCTGGGCCAACTTGGCCAACATAGTAAGTTGCAGGCCTACAATATTTTAAGACCCTGCCTCAAAAAGCCAATACATACACAAAGAAATAAGGCAGGTGTCTCCTTACAGTGTGGACTATTGGAGTACCTCTGTACAAGGTGGGTAAACTGACTTGACTCCTTAATCTCACAGATCAACTCTGTGATTCACCTAAGAAAGAACATCCAAGCAGTTTGTATTGGTGCTGGGCTGTAAAGCAACTCTGGCTCCACCAGGGGGCACTGGATACCACACTGCACATGCGCAGTATTCAGACTCTGGTCCCAAGCCAGCAAGGAACACACTTGCTTCTCTCCATGCTTCCTCAGAGCTGGGGCTGGGTGTGAAGCTTAGGACTGTCTCCTCTAGCAAAACCCTTCTTTGTTCCTCATATCAACTCTCTCAGCTTAGAGCAAATCAAACAGTGGAATTTCCACTCCAAATCTGAGCAGGACCCTGAAGGAATTAGTCACATTTACTGTAAAACACGGTTTTCAAGCTGGGGCAATAGCTCATCCAGTAAAGGGCTAGATTGCAAGCTTGATGACCTAATTCATTCACCAACACCCATATTAAAAACAAAACAAACAAACAAACAAAAACCGGGTGTGGTGGCTGGGTAAATGACACAGTTGGTAAAGTGCCTGACAGCTAAATATGAGACTCTCAGTTTAAATGCTCAGCCTGTAAACCACTCTAACCCTCCCCCCCCATTCTGCTCCTCTGGAGAACCCTGACTAATACAATACCAGCACTTGGGAGGTGGAGACAGGAGGGCTGAAGTCATTCTTAGCCACGTAGTAAGTCTGAAGCTAGCCTCAGCCACCCTATCTCAAGACAAGAGAGAGGAGGGAAGGAAGAGAGGGAAAGTGAGAAAAGGAGGCCATACTAAAATAAGCACACAAACCCTGGGCCCCTAACTTCTAAATGGCTTGAACTACCCCAAGAATCCCCAGAGATTAGCTGACACTGTGGAGCCATTAGTGCAGATGACTTAGGCTGCCATCGAACCTCGATAGGACAAGCACTGTACCGTGGAGGTCACCACTCCTCCTACCCTCACATTGAAAGCAAGCCCATGCTCTGACTCTCGGGAAAAATGAAGGTCAGAAGAAAAGGAGCAAATATATAAATGGAGGCATCACTGCCACACTGAGAAGCTTGCCCCAGAACAGGCCTGAGCCCAGGTGAGCTGATGGCTCCAAGGAGCTGAAGCCCTTTCCACTGCCTACTCTGGAACATGAAACCTGCAAATGGGCATGGCAGGGACAAAGGTGCCAGCACTCCATGGATCAAGTCTTCATGGACAACCATTCATTGATGAAGACAGAATATAAAGCACAAGTCCAATAGAGAGGGACTCCATTCACCCTGAGCTTTGAGGTGACCCTGGGAGGCCACAATTGGACAGACATGCAGTAGAACAGCAGGTAAGCTGAGGGCTTCTCCTAGAATCCATCATCCCCTGAGCCTGGTTGGCACAAAGGGACTACCCTTGTGAAGACCTACAATGCCTCTCTCTACTGTTCTACAGAAGCACATAGGGCTCCCCATAAGCAAAGAAAAGGTAACCATTGTCTGCTGGTCATGGTGGTGCATGCCTTTAAATCCTACACTCAGGAAGGTGGAAACAGGTAGATCTCTGGAAGTTTGGGGCTAGCCTGGTCTACAAATCATTATATTATAATCTAAACAAACAAACAAACAAAATCCATCACTGGTTCACAAAGTTGGACTCTGTACTTGGCTCTGTCACTGGTACCCTATCTGAGATGAGTATATGTTGGTTCACATCTCTCCAGAAAAACATGCAAAACAGGTCATGCAAAAAAGGTCATGCAAAACAGCAGGCAACTGGACTAAACACTCTGGAAACTGGGGCTAGTCTGGGTGACTTTCTGTCTTTTTTAAAAAACAATAAAAAGAATCCTAGAGCCAGTAAGGCAGCTTGGCAAGTAGAAGACCTTATTGCACAAAACTGATGACCTAAGTATGATCTGCAGAACCCAAGAGGGTATTAGAGAACCAACTCCCCGTGTTGTCATGTGACTTTCCCATGCACCTCTAGCTCCCACACATATGAACATTTTGCTAAAAGAACCTTAAACTAGAACATAACTCATGGCTGAAGGTCTAAGATCTGTGAAGCCCTAGATTCCATCTCTGACACTGAAAACAAAAACCTGACCTATCTCCTAAGGCTTGACTTGGCCTGTCACCCTTCCCCTCACCATGTCCAACTCCTTCCTTCCTCTTATTCTAGAAACTTCTTTTACTCTTCTTCTTTCAAACCTCAAACTTCCTATACTTGCCTTTATCATCCCTGCCCCACTTACCCTTAAATACCGGACGATGTGGTTGAAGGCCCTATTTTTACTTCCTGGCTTTCTATTTTCTCCTCAGCCCTGAGCACTCTAATATACCATGGCTATTCCCAGCTGCCTCGTTCTCTTATCAAATGCCTTCTGGCTTTCTTCTTGTAGTTCATTTATTTATTTGTCTAGCCAGATATTTGGTTGATTGGTTAGGGTTTTTGTTTGTTTGTTTTTATATTTGTTTTAAGATGGGTCTCATGTAGCTGGATCTACTCCCTCTCTCTCCTAAAATTCTCTCACCCCTAAAATCTCTCACCCCTAAAATTAGCACCTGGGAAACTGAGGCAACAGTATAAACTCTGGGCTAGGCTGGGCTATTAAGATGCTATCTAAAAAAAAAGAAAAAAAAACATATCTGTTAAAGGATTAATCTCTAATGCAACATTCCCAAAAGTGGGGCTTTGGGCTTCATCAATAAGTCAATGTACAGATATTATTAGGAAGTGTCAGAAACTTGTGGTCCAGTTGGAGGAAGTACTCCTCTTCTTTCCTCTGCCTGTTGCTGATACAAGGTGTAAAGTCTCCTCTACCACACATCTCAACAGCCATGGATAACAGAGCTATCCCCAGATAATTCTGACAAGTGCTCAACTGAGAACAAACACCCCCTCACTATCCAGTATCAGCTTACTCTTGAAATTCCATTTTCCTATCAGATCTTTCTGAACCTGGCTTCAAAGCCCTAATAATCTCTGGGACAGGCAATGGATACATTTACTGACCTACTGCCAAAAAAAAAAAAAAAAAATCCTATGACTACCACCACCAACCTCGTCCAACTTCCTTACTCTGAATCTGGTTCTCTTTCTCATCTTCCAAACTTCAATTAGTTCACTGGTATATTGAGGGGACCAGGGCAGTGACACGACGGATTGTCCATCTGCCCATCTGACCCACAGCCTTCTACTGCCCAAGTCCTGAGAGCATCAGGACCAACAGAACTCATCAGTATCCTGTGTGTGGATCTTTTCTGACTTTAGTGAGAACATGAGTGGAGGTCCCGCTCTGCCTCCTCGGCCTCCTAAACACTGTCATACCCAAAGATGAAACTGATCCCCACTCCCCGAGACTCCCAGAAATCCAGGAATACCTTACCTCACAGTAAACAATGTCTGCTCCATAATCCAGGGCTAGGAGGCGCATTGGCAGAGTCCCCACCCGAACCATCGGGGCTAAGATGAGTTTATTGTGGTAGCACAGGGAGAGGCTGTTCCCAATCATTCTTCCTCTGCGATGCCTGAAGAAAAGCCAAAGCATAGGTTAGAATACAGTAGTAGGAAGGTGAGGTGGCTCAGTGGGGAAAGGCGCTTGCAGCATAAGCCTGAGCACCTTGAGTTTGATGCCTGGAACCTGCAGTGGAGAGACTGAGCCTTGAACATTGTCCTCCGGTCTCCATGCATACCCATGCCCCAGCACGCACACAATTAAAAAATAATTTTTAAATTAAAAAAAAAAAAAAAAGTAGAGTTGGAGAGAAATCTCAGTGGTTGGGAGCACTTGCTGCACTTTCAGGGAACAGAGTTTGATTCCCAGGACCTACATGGCAGCTTACAACCTTCTGTAACTCTGGTTTCAGGGGATCTGATGCACTCTTCCAGTCTTCATAGGCACCAGGCACACATATGGTACAAAGACACACATGCAGGCCAAAACTTTTATATACATAAAAACAAGAAAGAAAGAAAAAAAGGGAAACATAAGTGGAAAAATAATCCCTTCTGTCATGCAGGGCAGGCTTCTGCATCCTTCGAATACTTATCTCTGAGTCATGTTCAGTCATAAAAACCATTCATTAAGTGCCAGTCACTGTCACAGTCTCTTAGGAACAAAGCTGTCATCAGCTCAGAGAACAAAATGGACTGGCAAGACTAGGAGGTCTCCTGCCTCACAGAGTGTTCAGCGCAGTGGGGAGTACAAGCAATAAACAATAAGCATATAAATAAATAAGCAATTATATAGCAGTGTGCTGGGAAACTAGTAGTACACAGGAATTTTTAAAAAAGAAAGCAGATGAAGCAAGACTGGAAGCATTAGGATCAGTTTTTCAATAGAGAAGCTGAGGTGTGCTTCAATAAAAAAAAGACAAGACTTAAACAGAGATGTGGATTAGCCAAGTAGAGATCTAGAAGAACGCTCCACAAGGCAAAAGCCAGTGCAAAGGCCCCAAGGCAGACGTTTATCTGGTATGTTGGAAGAATAGTAAGGAGGAAAACATGGACTACACGACAGGGGAAATCATGGAAGTCCAATGTTTTAGGAGTAGCAGTTAGATGATATAGGGCAGTATTCAGATTGTGTAAGTCTTTGGGGACATTCTCAAGACTCTGTTGGCTCTTCAAAGAGATGGCCCAGTAAAGGGTTGTAAATAGGAAGTAGCAGGAGCTCACCCAAGTTTTCACAGAGTCACACTGACTGTTTTATTAACAGCACACAGGGGGAGGGGTCGTGAAAGGACTTGCACCTGGCTGGATGGCAGAGCGATGGACTCAAAGGCAATCCAATAAATCAACACGAGAGATGACAGGGATTCAGCAAGGTTGGTAAGCAGTGGTCACATTCTAGAGATACTATGAAGGGAGAGAGATTAGGAACCAAAAGAAAGTCAGGGGCTGGAGCTGGGCATGGTGAGCTCTAAGCTAGCCAGGGGTACATGAAGAAAGAAAGCACAGGGCGGGGGGTGGGGGACAATCAAGCATCAGGACTGTAGCCTACTAGTAAGGCACTTGCCTATTATGAATGCACAGGCCCTGGCCTGCATCTTCACTACCATAAAGAAGAAGAATAAACTTAAATAACCTATGTCCTACTTTTAAAAAAAAAAAAAAGCAGGGTCTTGCTATTACAGTCCAAGTTGACCAGAACATCCTATATAGACCAAGCCAGCCTCCAACTCAGAGATCTACCTGCCTCTGACTTTTAAGTGCTGGAATTAATGGCGTATGCCACCATCCTAAGCTAAATTTTAATCTTTTTAATGGTACTGTCATCAATAGGTAGCCATTAAGAGACTGGTTCTAGGAACCTCAAAGATACCAAAATCTAAGGAAGCTCAAGCCCCTTATAAAATTTGTGCACATACTCATACATACTTTTGATTTTAGGGGGAACTGAATTCAGGACTTCACAAACACTAATAGGCAAGCACTGTATCACCAAGCTATATCTCAACTCTCTCCCACATACTTTAAATCATCTGTAAATTGCTTATGACTAATACAATATAAACACGATGTAAGTACTTGTTATACTTTTCTGTTAGAAAGTAAAATTAAAGAAAAATATCTATACAAACACAATTTTTTCATGAACATTTTCACTACAGTGGAAAAATCACTTTAAAAGTGGAGATGTCCACTTTTAAATATGGAAGGCCAGCTCTAGTGAAAGAAATTAAAACACCTTCTCCAGACGTTAGGAATCCACAAACATTGACTTTATCTCCCACTCCAGACACTTGACACCTGACGCCCATTTTTTTTTTCAGATGTATTCAAGAAGTATGAAGTAGAAATAAATAAATAAATAAAAATTTAATAACCTGAACCACTAAATTCAAGTCAAGTAGTCTGCTTGACCAGTGCTATGTGAGATAAATTTCATCACTCCACAAGGGTAATGGGACCCTTCTTTCTACTTCTAGTCAGGCAATTTAGAATCTGCCCGAGAAGCCAGTGGATCTGAACAGGCTGCAAGAGTGGCGGGTCCAGTCTGAGAAGCATGAAGGGGTGACAAGTAACAGAGAGGGTGAAGCTTGCCTAGAAAGGAAGGGACAAAGTGTAAAAACATGAGAAACTACGCTTGAAAGAACTCAGACCATCTCTCTCACTTCAAAGACGAAATACGCTGAAGGACACCAGTATGCACTCTGGGTTCTAAACTGATGAACAGGGTTGAGCCTAGACCCAGACTTCCAACTTTTGCCTCAGTCCCCAGGCCTACCATTCATTCAGACTCTCAAGAAACTTGCATCACCCAGGCTTTGAGCGGAGTGCGTACCTACGAAAACATCGTCGTACTTTGTACCTTTGGAGTTCTATGGGATGACTGACTGGGCAATGAAGACCACAAGTAAGAATCTCAGAAATTAAGCACTCATTTGCCAGAGTCCATTCTCACTTAATTCCTGAGCCAGGAACCCATGGCCCCCTCCTATTGCGGACTCCCACTCCTGCCTCCACCGAGTACCCTTCCCTAAAGATAACCCCAATCTAGACATGGCCATGCCGGATGGAAACCTACAGACCTCGCAGCCGCTGAACTCTTAAGGATCCTCCCTCCTTTCTGACAGTGCTGCAGCGCCACACGCCACACTGATCCGCGGCAGCCACCGTACTTCAGACTACGGTCGCATATTTGACGTCACTAGCATGCGCCTCTTCTGCACCAAGGGAAATATGGCTATAGCCGGGTCCACGCGGCTATTGTCATTAGCAGTTCGGTTGCTTCTGGAGCCTCGAAGGAACATAGTGGTGCACGGTTCCGACCAGTCCTTGCCAGTGGTGCGCATTCCGCGGGCTTTGCAGCGAAGGCAGGAACAGCGACGGAGCGGCCGAGAGAGTTTCCAACGGCCGGTGGTAGTGCGACCTGGTCCACTGCTGGTGTCGGCTCGGCGGCCAGAGTTGAACCAGCCCGCACGCCTCACGCTGGGCCGTTGGGAGCGGGCGCCACTGGCTTCGCGTGGCTGGAAGCATCGGCGATCGCGTCGGGACCATTTTTCCATAGAGCGAGTGCAGCAAGAGGCGCCCGCCCTGAGGAACCTCTCGTCCCGGGGCAGCTTCGTGGACCTGGGTCTGGAACCTCGAATGCTGCTCGCGCTTCAGGAGGCTGTCCCCGAAGTTGTTCAGCCAACCTCAGTGCAGTCGAAAACCATCCCCCCACTGCTTCGCGGCCGCCACGTCCTTTGCGCTGCGGAAACCGGTAGTGGCAAGACGCTTAGCTACCTACTACCTCTATTTCAACGACTCCTGAGAGGGCCAGACCTGGACTCCCGCAATTCCACCGCTCCTCGAGGCTTGGTTCTGGTACCTTCCCGAGAATTAGCCGAACAGGTGCAAGCAGTGGCCCAGTCATTGGGTAGGTACTTGGGCCTGCAGGTGATAGAACTTGGTGGAGGCCTCGGAATGAGTAGGCTCAAACTTCAGCTGTGTAAACGACCGTCCGCAGATGTGCTAGTAGCTACTCCAGGGGCGCTCTGGAAGGCTCTGAAAAGTCAACTAATCAGCTTGCATCATCTTAACTTCATAGTGCTGGATGAAGTAGACACCCTGCTAGATGAAAGCTTCCTGGAACTGGTGGACTATATCTTGGACAAGAGCCCTATAGCAGAAAGTCCAGCTGAGTTAGAAGACCCCTTTAATACCAAAGCTCAGTTAGTAATGGTGGGAGCTACATTTCCAGAAGGCCTAAACCAATTGCTGAATAAAGTCACCAGCCCAGACAGTCTGATCACCATCACCAGCTCCAAGCTCCACTGCATCATGCCTCATGTCAAACAGACATTTATGAGACTAAAGGGAGCAGAGAAGGTGACAGAATTGGTTCAGATCCTCAAACAGCATGACAAAGCAAATAAGACAGAACCCTCTGGAACTGTCCTGGTATTCTGCAACAGTGCCAGCACCGTGAACTGGCTTGGGTACATTCTGGATGACCACAAAATTCAACATCTAAGGCTTCAAGGGCAAATGCCAGCCTCAATGAGGGCAGGTATTTTCCAGAGTTTCCAGAAGGGGTCCCAAAACATACTTGTCTGCACAGACATTGCCTCACGAGGCCTAGATAGCATTCATGTGGAAGTGGTTATCAATTATGATTTTCCCCCTACTCTGCAGGATTACATCCACAGAGCAGGAAGGGTGGGTCGTGTAGGCAGCGAAGTGCCAGGGACTGTTATCAGTTTTGTGACCCATCCCTGGGATGTGAGCCTGGTTCAGAAAATTGAACTGGCAGCTCGTCGAAGGAGGAGCCTTCCAGGACTAACATCTTCAGTGGAGGACCCTTTGCCTCAACAAACCTGATTTTTTGGCTGGCTTAAATCTGATGCTAGAGCAGGGATCTTCCTAGGGAGTTCAGGAAAGTTGAACACTTGTCAGTGGGTGACGTTGGGTCATACCAGACCTTGCCTCTCTGAAAGCATGATGAATTGTTTGGAGATTTGAAAAGTAAACTACTGGGCAGTACTGGATAGTAACGTTCAAAAAATAAAGTGGATTTTGACTTTACATAATATCATGATTTCTTTTTCTTCTAATGGTATGTGTGTGGAGGTCAGAGGACAATTTTGTGTAGTCAGTATTATCTTTCCACCTTTCTGGGTGTTCCAGGGGTCTGAGATCATCGCAATTGCTTGACAAGGGCTTTACTCACTGAGCTATCTCAATGGACCTCATGAGTTCTAAAAAAATGATTTCTTTGTGTGTTTTGAAACAAGTTGGCACTGTGTATCACACAATGGACTTGTCTCTAGTAATCTTTTTTTTTGTTTTGTTTTGTTTTTGTTTTTCAAGACAGGGTTTTTCTGTAGCCCTGGCTGTCCTGGAACTCACTCTGTAGACCAGGCTGGTCTCGGACTCAGAAATTCGCCTGTCTCTGCCTCCCAAGGGCTGGATTAAAGGCGTGCACCACCACTGCCTGGCGCTTCACCCTTTTTTTAAAGTTGCATTTATTTGTTGGTGGGAAAACACTCTGTTGAGGTCTGCTCCCCTCACCCCCAACATAGCTGTAGCCATTTTGTTCCATGCCTGCCAGCTATCTGATACTGTTGCTGTAACATGCTTGCCAGTCATTGATACAGAAAAAAAAATAATGACTCAGAACAGGGTCATGCTGACCACATTCCCCCCTGTTATGTTCTGTATGTTCTGAGGTCTGTTAATCTTAAGAAATTCCACAAAGCCTTATGTAGGGCCCATCAAATTAAAGGTCAATATAAACTTTTATGTCTAAAATGGGTTGAGTCAGAACTGACCACCAGGCAGCACTTCCTGCACTTGCATATGAGCTCACTGTGGGTTTTGTGTTTTGTTTTGTTTTCCTGTATAAACCTGCCTTGAGAAATGTTTGATTGATAACTCTGTTTTGGGGGGTTTTTTTTTTTTTTTGGTTTTTCAAGGCAGGGTTTCTCTGGTGTAAACCTGGCTGTCCTGGAACTCACTCTGTAGACCAGGCTGGCCTCGAACTCAGAAATCCGCCTGCCTCTGCCTCCCAAGTGCTGGGATTGATAACTGAACTACATTCCGGACCTGACCCTGATCAGTATTAGGGTGTGCATTCAATAAACCATCCTTGTCTGATTGAGATCAGTGTTTGCGTGGTTTGTGGAGCTAGTC
This sequence comes from Rhynchomys soricoides, assembly GCA_019843965.1. Classification (NCBI taxonomy): domain Eukaryota; kingdom Metazoa; phylum Chordata; class Mammalia; order Rodentia; family Muridae; genus Rhynchomys; species Rhynchomys soricoides. The sequence continues at coordinate 915,077 of JADRCH010000230.1, read as the reverse complement.
TCAGACTCCAACAACTCATGATGATCTTGAATTCTTCATCCCCCTGCATCCACTCCCAAGTACAAGAGTATCCATTCTGGTTTATGTGGTGCTGAGGATGGAGCCAAGGGCTTCATGCAGGCCAGGTGAGTAGTCTGAATATAGCTCTACATTCACAGCCTTCTCCTTAGATTTTCTTGAGATCTCAGTTATAAATAAATAAAGGTTCTATGAATGTATTCTTTGGACAGAATAAAGTCAATAAAAGCCTGTGTGCCTGTTTTTTGTTAGTTTGTGAGGTTTTTATATTTTTATGTTTATGGATGTTTTGCCTGCATATATGTTTGAGTACCATAATCATGCAGTGCCCTCAAAGGTCAGAAGAAGGTGCTGGATCCCCTTGGAACTGGAGTTACAGGCTGTTGTTAGTCTTCACGTAGATGCTGGGAATTGGACCCAGGTCCTATAGACAGGCAGTCAGTACTCTTGTCTGCTGAGCCATTTCTCCAACCCCAGATTTATATTTTTGCTAACTGGTATACCTTTTACACTTGTTCAGATTCGACTTTTGTTTTTCCTTTTGAGACAAGGTCTCATTATGTTGCCTTGGCTAGCCTCAAATTCAAGAGATGGGATTGGAGATGTGCACCACCACCCTCTGGTTCTCTAATCCACCCAAATGTCTCCCTTTCTATTGCTTAGGGGCAAGGAAGTACAATTTTGCTATGTAAAGTTAAAACTTCACTCTGACCAATATCAGAATTTGTGTTTCTTGTACTCTCCAGGGGCAACTGGGGCTGTGTTCACCCAGTGTGTAAGTAGGCTAGGCGGAAGAGCCCTGACAGGACTAACAAAGGCCTTTCTGCCTTCACCCTGCTCCCCTTAAACATCAAGGCTTGGAAGACTATCCCTCAAGTCACAGGTTCCATATGTGACTTCAGTAAGTATTGATGACATCACACTCCTTAGTTTCCATGGCAATATAACTACAGAAACTTGTATCCTTCAGGAAAACATTTCTGTTGTTTCTATACGACGTACAGTCTGCCTGTTTGAGAATGACTGATCGAATCTTTTATATTAATTCTAACTTGTCCTCCGTCCCCTGTGAAGGCTGTTATTCAAGTAAGTCTATACCAGGCATCTGTCTGCACAGAGTCTTTGGGGTACATGTAACTTCACTGGGGACTGTATATTCCTCTTAGGCTTGTCTGTAACCCCTCAGAATTTCTCTAGTCATGATTAGAAGAAATGGTCTAACACTGACCCATAGACCACTATTCATGCTCAATATTGGGGACAAATAACATGTTATCTCTGGGCAACTGTTTTAGAAAGCTCCTAATCTTTATCAACTTAGCTTTCTCTTTGGGATATAAAATGATCTCACCCACTCCCCTTTCTGAGACAGTGTCTCACTATGTAGCCCTGGCTATCCTGAAACTCACCACGTAGACCAGGCTGACCTCAAACTCAGAGATCAGCCTGCTTCTGCTTTACAACTCTACATATAGATTAGGCATGTAGCAATTCTACCTCCACCTTCCAGGGGCTGAAATTAGAGGTGTGCACCAGAATTTTTTTTTAAGATTTACTGTTTAGAGCTGTTGACATGGTAGCTCAGTGGTTAAGAAGTACAAGTACCACTCTCTTTTTAAATTTTATTTATTTATTTATTTATTTATTTATTTTTACTTCATATATTATATCTAGAGCAGTCTCCCTACCCCACCCCCACCATCTCCCCTCTCCCACAGATCCACTCCTCCTCCATTTCCTATCAGAAAAGAGTAGGCCTCCCAGAGATATCAACTGAACAGGGCATAGAACATACCCTCAGAATCAAGGTTGGCTGAGACAACCCAGTAGGAGGAAAAAGGTCCCAAAAGCAAGCAAAAGAATCAAAGCTAGCCCCTGTTCCCACTCTTAGGAGTTTCACAAGAATACTAACCTACACGATCATAACATATATTCAGAGAACCTCAGTCAGACCCATACAGACTTCCTGATTATCTCCGTAAGTGTGGTTAGTTGATTCTGTGGACCATTTTCTTGTGGTATCATTGACCCCTCAGGCTCCTACAATCCAGGACCCCTCTTCTTAGGGATTCCCTGAACTCTGTCTAATGGTTGGCTGTGGGTCTCAGTGTCTGCTTATCGGCTGCTATCAGTTGCTAGATGACGCCTCTCAGATGACAGTCATGTTAGACTACTGTCTACAAGTGTAGCAGAATATTATTAGGAATCACTTAATTGATTTTTGGCTCCTTGTGTTTATTTCTATCCTAGGTCTCTGGTCTATCCAGGTTTTCCAAGCAGTGTCAAGCATGGGCTCCCTTTTGTGATGTAGGTCTCAAGTAGGACCAGTCATTGGTTGGCCACTCACACATGTTCTGCACCACCCTTAGCCCAGCACATCTTGCAGGCAGGATAAATTGTTCAGGTTCTGTATCCCCCATTACAGAAGTCTTCACCAAGACTACACTAGGTTTCAACCTGGTCCCCTAAATGCCCCCCCAATTCCAGTCATTTCTCCCAATACTCTCCTTCCATCCCTTCCCTGACCTGATCCTTCCTGTTCCCATCCCCACCCGCCCCCAGTCTACCAGTGAACTCTATTCTACTTTCCCTTCCCAGGGAGATCCACACATCCCCACTAGAGCCCTTCTTGTAACTTAGACTTCCTAGGTCTGCATTAATTATCCGTTACTGAACAGCTAATACCCATTTATGAGTACATACCATGTTTGTCTTTCTGGGTCTGAGTTATCTTATTCAGGATTATTATTTTTTCTAGTTACATCCATTTGCCTGCAAACTTCACGGTGTCATTTTTTAACATCTGAGTGATAACATATTGTATAAATGTATCACATTTTCTTTATCCATTCTTTGGTTGATGGACATCTAGGTTGTTCCAGTTTCCAGCTTTTATGAATATGGTCTGGTATAACTGGTTTTATGTTGAGGTCTTTGATTCACTTACACTTGCATTTTGTTCAGGGCAATAGTTATGGTTCTATTTTCATTCTTCTACATGTGACATTCAGTTAGACCATTTGATGAAGATGCTTCCCATTTTCCATTGCATGTCTGGCTTCTTTATTAAACAATCAGGTGTCCATAGGTGTGTGGGTTATACCATGAAGTTATTAATACTATATCTTTTAACCTTGAAACCACAAACGGTGATAACTCCCGAAGTTTTTATTGTATAGGACTGTTTTAGCTATTCTGGTTTTTTTCCATATGAAGTTGAGTATTATTTCAAGGTCTGTAAAGAAATTCTACTGGAATCTTGATGGTAATTGTGTTTTTGGTAGGATGGCCATTTTTCAATAAGTTAATCTGACCAATCTACGAGCTTGAGAGATCTTTCCATCATCTGCTATCTTCTTCAAAGATTTGAAGTTCTTGTCACGCAGGTATTTCACTTGTAGTTAGAATTACCCAAGATATTTTATATTATTTGTGGCTATTGTGAAAGGTAATGTTCCCCTGATTTCTTTCTTAGCCTGACTGTAGTTTGTATATAGGAGCTCTATTTATATATATATATATGTGTGTGTGTGTGTGTGTGTATATATATATATATTTTTTTTTTTTTTTAGTTAATCTTGTATGTAGTCACTTTGCTAAAGGTTTTGCTGAAGGTGTTTATCAGCTGTAGGAGCTCTCTGGTAGAATTTATGGGATCACTTATGTATGTCATCTGTGAATAGTGATACTTTGACTTCTTTTCCAATTTGTATCCCCTTGATCTCCTTTAGGTGTCTTATTGCTCTAGCTAGAACATCAAGTACTGTATTGAATAGATATGGAGAGGGGGAGAGCCTTGTCTTGTTCCTGATTTTACTGAAATTAAGCTTTAAGTTTCTCTCCACTTAATTTGATGTTGGCTATTGGCTTGTGATATATTGTCTTCATTACGTTTGATTTTGTCCATTGTATCTCTGATCTTTCTATGATCTTTATTTGGACTTTGTCAAAGGCTTTTTCAGCATCTAATGAGATGATCCTGTGTTTGTTTTTCTTTCAGTTTGTTTGTGTGGTGGATTGCATTGACAGGTTTTTGTATGTTGCACAGCCCCTGCGTCTCTGGGATGAAGCTTACTTGATCCTGGTGGATGATTTTTTGATGTGTTCTTAGATTCAGTTTGCAATTATTTTATTAAATTTTTTGCATGTGCCGGGCAGTGGTGGTGCACGCCTTTAATCCCAGCACTTGGGAGGCAGAGGCATGCTGATTTCTGAGTTTGAGGCCAGCCTGGTCTACAGACTGAGTTCCAGGACAGCCAGGGCTACACAGAGAAACCCTGTCTCGAAAAAAAAAAAAAAAACAAAAATTTTTTTTTTGCTGGTATGAGATCTCTCTAATTTCTTTATGAAGGCACTTAGTGCTATGAACTTTCCTCTTAGCACTATTTTCATTATGTCCCCTAAGTTTGGGAATGCTGTGTATTCATTTTCGTTCAATTCTAAGAAGTCTTTAGTTTCCTTCTTTATTTCTGTCTTGACCCAGTAGTCATTCAGTAGAGAGTTGTTCGGTTTCCATGAGTTTTAGGCTTTATATTGTTTCTGTGGTTGACACCCAGCTTTAGTCTGTGGTAGTCTGATAGGTAGAACAGGACTTCAGACCCAACAGTGGTATAAATAATGACACAGAAGCTCTTTACTATTTTCCTAGGTCTTTTAGCTAGGGCAGTCTTCCAACCAGCTATCTAGTTTAACCTGACTAATCCTGGCACTACCTCCTACCCTGTGGCTATCTCTACCTCTCTGCTCTGCTCTGGTACATCAGTTCATCTCTGTGTCCTCATTGGCAAATCTTGCCTGTCTCATTTCTTCTCCCAGCATGTCCTCCCTCTCCCCCTCTCAAGTTCTGCACTCCACTTGCCACCCAGCTATTGGCCATCAGTTCTATAACACAGCCAATCAGATATAATTCTAGATTATCTCTGGAATATCGAGGAAAGACGAATATTTACAATTTAGAAAAGCTGGTAATGGGACATAAAAATGGCAATACCAAGATCCTGCTAGCACTTATCTCTCTGCAGATACAGAATTAACAATTGGATACACAGAGACATACCTTCACACAATGTAAAGAAAAGGTCACCCAGCAGATAGGATACAGGGGGTTATTTCAATTTTCTTGTATCTGTTGAGACTCTTTTGTGACTCAGCATGTGGTTAATTTTGGAGAAAGTGCCATGGGTTGCTGAAAAGAAAGCCTATTATTTTGTGATCAGGTGAAATGTTCTGTAGATATCTGTTAGGTCCATTTGGTTCATAAGGTCTGTTGGTGCCAATATTTCTGTTTAGTTTTTGTCTGGATAATCTGTTCATTGGTGAGAATGGGGTATTGAAGTCTCCTACTATCAATATGTAAGGTTAAGAACTGAAGCGTCAGACGGGCTTTGTAACACATGCCACTAATCCCAGCACTTGGGAGGCAGAGGCAGGCAAATCTGTGTGAGTTCAAGGCCAGCCTGGTCTACAGAGTGAGTTCCAGGACAGCCAGGGCTACACAGAGAAACCCTGTCTCAAAAAACCAAAAAAAAAGAAAAAAGAAAGTTGAGCATCGGTGGTGCGCACCTTCGATCCCAGCACTCAGGAGATAGAGGCAGGTGAATCTCCATGAGCTTGAGACCAGCCTGGTCTACAGCCTGGTAGACCAGGATAGCCAAGGCTACATATCGGAACCCTACATCAACATCATCAAAAACTGCAACATCATCTTGGTGTGTTTTTTTTTTTAATGAGTATGAAGTGTCCTTTCCCATCTCTTTTGACTAATTTTGGTTTGAAGCCTATTTTGTTAGATATTAGAATAGTTACACCAGGGCTGAAGAGAAGGCTCAGCAGTTAAGAGCACTGGTTGCTCTTCTAGAGGTCCTGAGTTAAATTCCCAGCAACCACATGGTGGCTCACAACCATCTGTGATGGGATCAGATGCCCTCTTCTGGTATGTCTGAAGACAGCTAAAAGTGTGCCCATACAAATAAAAATAAATACATAAATAAATCTTAAAAGAAAATTACTCACGAACCAGGCACAGTGGCACACGCTTATAATCCTAGTACTTCAGAGGCTGAGCCACAAAGATGCCAAGGCCAAGGTCAGACTGGGTACCATGGTGAGTTCCAGTCAGTCTGTGCTATACAGCAAGACCCTGTCTCAAAGGAGAAAGAGAAAAAGAAGGAAGGAAAAACCAAAACTCCTGAAAGTGCATAAAGGATAACTAACAGTGCAACATTACCCATGATCACCTATGAATCTTCGAAGCCGGAACTAGTGTACAAGGCCATACACAGGCCTGGAGCTAGGTAATCTGATAAATTCTAATGGATCTGCCTAGGCATATGATTTCGCCTTCTTCCCTTACAGCTTTTAATATTCTTTCTTTGTTCTGTATGTTTAGTGCTTTCATTATGTGGTGGGAGACTTTCTTTTCTGGTCCATTTATTTGGTGTTCTGTAAGCTTTTTGTGCCTTTATAGGCATGTCCTTCTTTAGCTTAGGGAAATTTTTCTTTTATGATTTTGTTAAAAAATACTTTGTGCCTTTGAGTTGGGATTTTTCTCCTTCTATTCCTATTACTCTTAGGTCTGGTCTTTTCATACTGTTCCAGATTTCCTGGATGTTTTGTGTCAGGGAATTTTTTAGATTTAACATTTTCTTTGACAGATGTATCTATTTCTTCTCTTGTATCTTCATTGCCCGAGGTCCTCTCTTTCATTGCTGGTATTTTATTCCTGATGCTTGCATCTGTTGTTCCTGTTCACTTACCTAGATTTTCTATCTCCAGGATTCCCTTAGTTTGTGTATTCTTTATTGCTTCTGCTTCCATTTTCAGGTCTTGAACAGTTTTATTTCTTTCCTTCAACTGTTTATTTCTTCTTAGTTTTCTTTAAGATTTATTTATTTCCTCCAATTGTTTATTTCTGTTTTCCTGGATTTCTTTAAGGGATTTATTCATTCCTCTGTAAAGATCTCAATCATCTTCATAATTGACAAATGGATGATAGGTGGTGATGACAGATGGATGGATGGATGGATGGATGGATGAGTTTGTTATAGTTGATTTCTTTGTGCTTCAGCTGTTTGGAATATTGGAGGTTTGCTAGAGTAAGAGAGCTGGGCTCTTGGTGACGATATAATGCCCTGGCTGTTGTTGATTCTGCTCTTACACTTTTGTCTAGGCATTTGGGTTTTGAATGATTATAGATCTAGTTTCCAATTTCGGGGTTTGTCTTTGTTGGTTGAGTGTTTTGTTCCTTGGTTTCTGTTTCCTCTTTGGTCGTCTGATCTTTGTGGGCTGGATTTCTGGCAGCCAGGATGACCTCTGGTCCAGCAGGGAATCTTTGTTTGAGTCGAAGGCTGGAATTCTGATGGCTAGTGTGGCTTCTGGTCCATCAGGGTGTCTCTGCCTAAACTGGGGTTTGGTGTGGGGTGGGACAGATGATAAGAAGGGAAGTGGGGATTGGGATAGTAGGGGAGGGGCACTGAGAGAGGCCACCTATCTGGAGTTCCAGCATAGTCTTTGGTGTAGTCTCTGCTCCAGCAGGAAGTCTCTGCCTGAGTTTGAGGCTGGCATTCTTCTAACTGGTGTGGTCTGCAAACTGTTCTTCTGAGTGAGGTGGCCTGCACCAGAGTGAGCTGCAGTCATCCACTGGAGGTGGGGGCAGGGCATGGAAGTGGGGGCAGGAAGGGGTGGCAGTGGGTTGGGTCTTTGGGGTTGGGGAGAGTTCCAAGGGCAGATAGGCCTCTTACTTGTTCTTCTGACTAGCCTGACCTACACCTGAGCAGCAGATATCCACTTCAGGTAGAGGCAGGGGCACAGCAGCAGGGGAGTGGGGGACAGTGAGGCAGGAAGAAGTGGCAGCAGATTGGGCATTTGGGAACAGAACAGAGGGCATAAGAAGGCAGGCAAGCAGAAACCCTATCTGTTCTTCTGACTAGCATGGCCTGCACCTCAACGGTACCACTTTTACAGAGGACACAAATGTAGTTCCCAACATCCAGGGTGGACAGTTCACAACTGCATGTAACTCCAATTCCAGAGACTGTGAAGCCTTTGGCCTCTGCAGACCTTCTACTCATGTGCATATGCCCACACAGACACACAGGCACACAGACATACACAGACACTTAAAAATGAGATAAAATAAATCTATTTAAAATAATTATTATCAGAGCTATAAAGATAGTTCAGCAGTTAAAAGCTACCTCCCAACAAACCTGTGTTCAGTTCCAAGAACCCACATGGCACCTCTCAACAGTCTGAAAATCTAGTCCCAGAGGATCTGATGCCTTCTTTCTAACCTTCTGAGTCATCAGACACCCACAGACATATATTCAGGCAAAATATCAATAAGATAGATAATTGATAAATAAAAGAATGAATAGATAGGTAGATAGACAGATAGATGATAGATAAATGGATGGGTGGATGATAGAGAGAGAAATATTTACTGCTTTCATGACTTCATGTGCACCAGATAATATAGGAGCTCATGGAAGCTAGGTGACCTAGAAGCAGACTTGCAGGTGGTTGTGAGCCACCATGTGAGAGCTAGGAGAGTACCTCATGTACTCTGCAAGGTGACAGACTCTTAACATCTGAGCCATCTCTCTAGTTCCAAGGTTCTTGATTTGATTCAGAATAAAACCAAGTGTCTTGGTACTGGAGAGATGGCTCTGTGCTTACGAACACATTTTGCTCTTGCAAACCACTCAGGTTCAATTCCCAGCGCCCTCTTCTGGTGTGTCTAAAGACAGCTACAGTGTACTCATATACATAAAATAAATAAAATCATTAAAAACATAAATTAATTAAACAAACCTTTGAAAAGTAAAAGATTAGTTAGTTGGGCAGCAGTTTGGTGCACGCCTTTAATCCCAGTACTCAATAGGCAGAGACGGTCTACAAGAGTTCCAGGACAGCCAGGAGTACACAGAGAAACCCTGTCTTTAAAAAACAAAACCTTTCAAAATCAAATGTGCTTACTTACCAAATGATAAATAGAGCACCATGGGGAAGAGCTGTTAAAAGCTTCTGATTAAACCCACACTCAGGTCCAGGTACATTTACCATGCCATCATAGAAAACACACATATCAGTCACCATCAAACACATGCCGGTCTGAGCTGGTGAGTACCAGACAAAAGGATGTTGTCACACATGTGAAGAATAGAGGAGCTGCAGGTGCTTCTGAGGTGGGGTGGGGGTGGGGGGAAAGGAAAGGGTGTCCCAGAAGTTGGGTCAATATGAAAAGTATCTTTGAGAGTAAACTTGACCGCTGGAGCTTGGCTCTGGACCTCTTGTCTGCTCTTAGTATTTGGCCTTAGAGCTAAACAGTGTATCAAGCCTATAAACCCCACTACTTGGGAGACTTGGCAGGAAGACAGCTTGAGCCCAAGAGTTGTGGACTAGTCATGACAACATAGACTGCCTCAGGAAGGGGCTGGGGGATGTGGCAGAGATGGCTTGGCAGTTAATAATGCTTGTTGTACATTTGTGAGGACCAGGTAACAAGCTGGGTATGGTCTCATGAATGCCTGTAATGCAAGGTGTGTGGGTATAAGAAAGGAGAATTTGTGGGCCTTGCTGAGTCCTAGCCTGGCGGGAGGGGGCAAGTCCTGGGTTCAAGGAAATGGGCTACCTCAAAGATGTGAAGAAAAGTAACAGGAAAGAACACTGGACACACTCCTGTGAGCCTGCACACACACACACACACACACACACACACACACACAGAGAGAGAGAGAGAGAGAGAGAGAGAGAGAGAGGGAGAGAGAGAGAGAGAGAGAGAGAGAGAGAGAGAGAGAGAGAAAGAACAAGGCCACTTGCAGCTATGTCCTTTACTTCATTAGGACAAGGTCTCAAAAACAAAAAAAAAGTATTCAAGATGAAGATAAAATCAGGCTAGAGGCAAGTATGGTTGAAACAGGTCCTAACAGTATCTGCCAACCAGGGTGGGAAGCGTTCCTAACAAATGTCTTACACGGCTTTTCCAGACATACTCATTAAAGCGCAGGAATGGCAGATCTTTAAAAAACCTTCTCATTTGTGGGAGGAGAAAATGAGGGCTCTCAACTGCAACTTAGCTCGAAGTTCTGCCATTCTTATGGACATGGGCCACACATGCTGGCCTCCCACGACTCCCACTGGCTCCCCAGAAGCCAAGTGCTTTTACAGAGGCAGCCCTTCAAGGGGACCCCTGAGCAGTGACAGAGGAAGGCTGTGTCTGGGATGCCAAGCGGAGAGGTGGGCCTCAGCCAGAGACAGGAAGGGATGGGAGGAAGGGCTCTGTAGGACAGACATGACTGATCAGTTCTGGTTTTCCCTGCAGCGCCTGTGCCTCCCCCACCTCCTTCTTCCCCAGGATATTACCACGTCCTCTACAAAGGGCATGCACAAGCCCAGATGGCCTGGCATGGAGAGACATACTGCCTGATTGGAGGCTACCGTGTCTATGGGGATGCTCCACTTCCCACACGTGCAAAGGCTGAGGAAGAGAAGAAGCCAGCGCCCAGGCGGGCTCCCAAGAGACAGCGAGTTCAGGAAGAGTCAGACCAAGATCTAGGGTGTCCCAGTGCAAAAATTCCTCGCCTGAAATTGAAGCATGGGGGCAAAGGGTAACCCCACAGAAGCATGCTGCCTGAGCATCCCCGAAGAGAAGAAAGGCTGGTAGCTGCCTCAGAAGGCTGAGCCCTCTTCAGCAATGCCCTCCACTGACCACCAATGTAGACCGGACCTTAGGGACTCTGCCTGCACTGTCTGCAGTCAAGGACCCAACTGCATGCTAACTAACCATGAGCAAAGAAGGAGCCTCAGAATGGAGTTGCTCTGAACAGGCCCTCCTCTTCTTGGTCCTCTAGATTCTCTTCTTGGGCAGCAGAAAGGGGCATTCTGCTCTGAATTGAAGAGACAGGTGCAGAGAGAGGATACAGAGGGACCAAACCAGGGCTGTCTCTATGAGTGGACTCTGCTCTGAATCATGCCAGCAGCCACCAGCACAAGCCGGGAGTAGCTGGACTTCCTAAAACTAGGAGAAACGAGCAGTAGTTAATCGAGGAGATTCCTGCTAAGGTCTCAGGAGACAGAACAAAGAGCCCCAAGGAGACACACTAGCTAGAGCAAGAACACGTGGACAAAGTCTAGCAAACCCGTCTCCAACCCCATACCCAAGGCCTCCCTGTTCCTTTAATTTCAGTTCATTCTGGCACTGGGTGTGGGGGAGGCCCCTTCTGCCCAGAGTGATTTTCTGTAAGAATCTTTGACTTGAAGCCAAAGATCAAGTCAAGCCTTACTGTTCCCCTAAAGTAAATTCCTTTATGGAGGAACTCTGAAGTTTCTAAAGTCGTGTGGTTATAAGGAACCCTTGGGTGAACCTTCTTTCTGAATCCTACTTTTGAGAATGAGAGATTTAAACACCCAGACCAACTCAATGAAAGCTTTTAAGGTGAAAGCCTGGAAATACAGTTTTAAGAGCTTCCTATAGCCAGGCAGCGGTGGCACACGCCTTTAATCTCAGTACTTGGGAGGCAGAGGTAGGTGGATTTCTGATTTCGAAACCAGCCTGGTCTACAGAGTGAGTTCCAGGACAGCCAGGGATACACAGAGAAACTCTGTCTTGGAAAACAAAAACAAAACAAACAAGCAAGCAAACAAAAAGAGCTTCCTATAGCCCAGGCATAGTGGCACATACTTTTAATTCCAGCACTTGAGAGGCAGACACAGATAGGTCTCTGGTGAGTTCCAGAGTATCCAGGAATATATAGTTAGACTCTGTCTCAAAACAAAAACCTCTTCCTGTAACTGGCCACATTGGTTCATGTGTATAGATAGCTCTAGCTAGTCAGGGGACTGACGAAGGAGGGTTGCTTAAGCTACAAGTTAAGGACAGGCTAGGTAATACAGAACTTACATGCTTCTAAATAACAAGTAAGTAAAAGTTTTCCCAATATGCCAGTTTATAGGAGATACAAGGAAACGAGGAACACATCGGAGGCCATAGAACATCACTAGTAAACTCAAAACCATGGAAAATTGTCACCTACGCCCGAATAGGAGACAAACTAGTCTGGATGAGGGCCTGCAGATTGAAAAGACACTCGGGTCTTTTGGAAGTCAAATGCCAAAGCTGTTTATTTCCAGAGCTCTTTATATAGTCATTTACACAAGGTTAAGCAAAACAACAGGAAGCCAGCAATGCTATCTTGGTCTCATGATTCTTAGCCCACTTGAGCAAAACATCCTTCAGGGGTCAGGAAATTGGCAAACAGTTCTCATGGGAACCAACACTCTTCCTGACCTCAAGGGCAGGGTTAGCCAAGTCTCAGCAAGCCAAAACCTTTCACCCCACATGTCACTCTTTTCTTTTTTATAAAGTAGCCTCTGTCTTAGGAATCGATCTCTGTCACCAGTGTCCTTACCCGTCTCTGGATATCACTGCAGCTTTTGGCAGAGACTCCTGTCTTAGGTTGGTACCCTGGCCAAGAAAGTTGCCCATCATGGAGGTCTACTTGTTTAGCATAGACAGCCATACTTGAGTGGTCTCTGTCCATTGGGATAAGAGAACCTGTCTTGTAAGAGAAACTCGAGCGACCCTGCTGTTTAAAGAGTTTACATAAACACAGGAGAGCAAGGCAGGCTGCTAGCAATCCTAAAACTCCTAGGGCTCCCAATCCAGCCCATTCTTTGATGAAGCTTGCCAAGCGGTAAAACGAGTCCAAGAGACCAGTACCATCTATTGGAGGAACCCTAGTCTCATTTACCAATATTTGGTGTAGCAAAGAATTAGTAAAATTGACAAAGGTAGCATTCCAGGGTCCCAGTAAATACTTATTCAACTGATGAACCATAAAGGAGGCATTCTTAACATGAGTAGGTAGCATAATAGGAGAACAAGACCCATGACTAATGGCAAATAATTATCATGAGTATCCCATAACCAAGATGAGAGTTCATGTCTTGTTGGGTCAGCAGAGTGTCGGCCACTCAGGAGGCCAAGAGGTCCACAGTTTTGGCCGTCTGGACAGAGCTTGAAATTACACCACCAGCTCCCACAGCAGCACCCATGGCGAGGGCTATTGCTGTGACAACTGCTGCGGTGATTCCAAAGTGTCTCTTTTCTCTGACAAGAGTTATGGGGAGATTCTCTCGATCGCTCTGCACAGGCATCATGAGTGGTCGCAATCACTCGGACAATCACAGCTCTTTCGTCTCTAGCTGCGTTCCAGCAATTAGTCAACCTGCACTCAATCTCAGAACAGTTAAACCTCTCATTATCAACAGTATTATTGCTATTATTAAGCACAACAAAGAAAAAGGGGGGACTTAAGCAAGGAAGGGATACAAGAATAAAATTTTTATCTTTGATGATTTTTAAGGTAATTTCAAACTGATCACTCTGGTTCCAGGAGCCTGTGCCATTAAAGGCCATGCCCTGTTGTAACGTTATAGGTGAGAGATCCATGCAAGCATAGGGTCCACACAAATAGAACCCAGCAAATATGAAAAGTCGACCAGCAAAAGCTGGGTTGCGATACAAATTGGTGCCACAGCATCTCTAGGGAAAACACAAACTGCCCCTCGTACTTTTATCAACACTGGATCAGGACCTTTCCAGGTACCCGTGTTCAAATCTTTCCATTTCACCTGGATCAAAGGTGCAGCTGTGTGCTGCCAATGTCTATCAGCAGCTGTTCTACTTCTTTATCCACAATTAAAAAATTTAAAATATATAAAATATAAGATAATTTAGCCGGACTGCAACAGTATTGCCAGGAGCAATAGGTCTGGGCAGATTAGAGTGCCCTCGGACATGCCCTACAAAAAGAGGTTTAGTCCTTTGCCAAATTAGACCTTGAAGTAATTTTAAACTTTTAAACAAAGGCGTGGAGGGACTAATACGGGAAGCAGTTTCCAATGGCAATATAATATTGCAAACATAAACACTATCAGTATAAATATTCATGGCAGAATCTGGAAAATTTTGTAAAGCCATAATTACAGCTGTAAGCTCTGCCTGCTGGGCCGAGGTGGTAGTTCTCTGAAATTTAAAAACTCGATCCTGGCACACCACCACAGAGTGGCCATTAGAGGATCCATCAGTAAACACACACAGAGCATCATCCAAAGGAGTCGAGATCACTCTTTTCGGGAAACACACAGGATGTTTCTTAAAAAACTGCACCAATTGATGCGGGGGATAATGATTATCTATTTTTGCAGGTGTAGCAAACATGAAGGATGCCCAAGAATCATTATGTAAACACAAATATTTAATTTTGTCCATACTATAAGGTACAACAATAACAGAAGGCGACATGCCAAAGGTTTGAATGCTCATCCAGTCCGCTTTCTGTAACAATTGTATAATCATATCATAATAAGCTTCAGCAATCCTTTTAGAGGATGCAGATAAATGGACCCACATTATCGGCTCAGTTTGCCAAAATTCAGCAATCCTTTTAGAGGATGCAGATAAATGGACCCACATTATCGGCTCAGTTTGCCAAAATTCAGCAGTAGGTGTATGCTGAGAGGGAAAAACCAATTTAATTGTTCTTAATTGTTCTTTAATAATCTCATCATCTGCCCTTAACGCGTCCCGGACCAATTTCCATAAGGACCAAGAGGTACTCGAAACAGTGTGCAGACCATGTCGCTCCACAGCGCGGCACCATTCACTCTGAATTCACTGCCAATCGGTTAGATTTAAACTCCCATTGGTCACAAACCAGGGACAAAGTTGATTCACATCAGCCGGGCAGTGGTGGAGCACGCCTTTAATCCCAGCACTTGGGAGGCAGAGGCAGGCAGATTTCTGAGTTCAAGTCCAGCCTGGTCTACAAAGTGAGTTCCAGGACAGTCAGGGCTACCCAGAGAAACCCTGTTTCGAAAAACCAAAAAAAAAAAAAAAAAAAGAAGAAGAAAAAGTTGATTTACATCTTCCCACAAACCCCCAAGAGCTTTTTTCTTTACCTCCATTCCCCGCTTCTTTAACAAAATTAAAACCTGATTCTCTAAAAGTTTAGTTGAGTGTCGAGCACCCATGACTTTTGCAGCCCACGAAACTTACTTTCTGTTCGCCGCTGCCACTTGTATCATCAATTCGTTCCGCTCTTACCGTGGCGCCGCTTTCGGAACGATCTGTCAGAGATTCCCTTCTTTTCCAGATCTCGGTGGAACCTCTACTTGTCACCTATGCCCGCACAGGAGACAAACTAGTCTGGACGAGGGACTGCAGATTGAAAAGACACTCGGGTCATTTGGAAGTCAAATGCCAAAGCTGTTTATTTCCAGAGCTCTTATATAGTCATTTACACAAGGTTAAGCAAAACAACAGGAAGCCAGCAATGCTATCTAAGGGAACGTCTTGGTCTCGTGATTCTTAGCCCACTTGAGCAAAACATCCTGCAGGGGTCAGGAAATTGGCAAACAGTTCTCATGGGAACCAACACTCTTCCTGACCACAAGGGCAGGGTTAGCCAAGTCTCAGCAAGCCAAAACCTTTCACCCCACAGAAAATGCCAAGGGCAAAACTAGTATTTTTTTTTCTTTTTCTTTTTTGGTTTTTTGAGACAGGGTTTCTCTGGGTAGCCCTGGCTGTCCTGGAACTCACTCTGTAGACCAGGCTGGCCTGGAACTCAGAAATCCGCCTGCCTCTGCCTCCCAAGTGCTGGGATAAAGGCGTGCGCCACCACTGCCCGGCTGGTAATTTTTTTTCAACAAGTCAATACAAAGAATCAATTCTTTTTCAGAACTACATACTAAACCAGGACTGCATTCATCATCATACATATAGAACAGGGACACTTGTGGAGATTTGAACATGATAGTTTAGGACAATAAACATGCTTCGTGACACCTGAGATAGTGGCACACACCTGTAATCCCGGCACTTGGGGAGTCTGAGCCAAGGTAAACGGAATGAGTTTGAGAGTTGCCTAGGCTGTATAGTAACTTCCGTGCCAGCCTGGGCTACAGAGTAAGACTCTGTTGCAAAGAAAATTTTCTTAGGAAAGGCAGACTGCTCAGCAGGTAAATGCACCTGCCACCAAGTCTGAGTTGGATTCCCCAGATCACATGTGGTAGAGAAAAGAACTAATGCCCATGGGGTGTCCTCCGACATGTGCATACACAAACACAGACACACACATACAAAAAAGTAACATCAGAAAATGTACTATGAGCTTTTAACGGTGCCTTCATAGTGATTTGCTTTTTAAGAGTCCCGACCTTCTAAGAAAAAAACGCTTACATATAAATGTGTCCATGATTTGCTTTACCTTTTTTTTTTTTTTCTTCCCCCTGGAGCTATTGCTCAAGCTCAGGGCTCTGCACATTCTAGGTAAGCCTGCTGCTATTGAACTAGACCCCAGCCCTGTGATTTGCTTCAAAATAGGGCCAGGGCTAGAAAGATGGCTCAGTGGTCAATAGCACTTGTTGCTCTTCAAGAAGACCGGGGTTAGATCCTCAGCACCCCACAGTGGCTCACAACCATCTATAACTCCAGTCCTAGGGGATCTGATTCCCTCTGCTGACCTCTGAGAGCACCAGGCATTCATGTGGTAGATAAACATGCAACTAAAACTCATACACATAAAATAAAAATAAAACAACTTAGAAACAAAATGTTCGACAGCTCGGCAGGTGAAGGTGCTTGCTGCCAGCTTTGACACTCTGAGCTTGATCTCTGAGGCATGCATGGTGAGAGGAGAGACCAAGTCCTGCCAGCTCTCCTCTGACCTCCACACCTGTAGACATACAGAGAATTAAGTAAATAAATGTAATGATCTGTAGCAGAGGCGGGAGAAATAGCTATATTGGTAAAATGCTGGACGTGTGTGATGCATGTGATCCCTGGTAAGAAGTCAGGCTCAGCTGCCTCTAACCCTGCACTGGGTGAGGCGGGATAGAGGGCTTACTGGTCAGTCGGGGTCGCTGAAGTGGTGAGCTTCAGGTCAGTGAAACCCTGCCTCAAAAAAATGGTAAAGAAGAATGAGGAAGACACCTTTAAGTTCACCTCCCTTCCTCCCTCCATCCCTCCCTTCCCTTCCTTTTTTCTTAAGATTTTGTTCTGTTTACGTGTGTGGGTATTTTGTCTGAGATCAAACCCGGGTGCCCTGGAAGAGCAGCTGGTATCTTCAGCACCGAGCTCTCTCTCTCTCATACCCTTCTGCTTCCTGGGGACTTATTAGGAACTGAACAAGCAGGATATTTACCCTCAAACCCACAATAGTGACAGGAAGACGGGGAGGCCTTCTCTTTTGTCACCTTGGCTGAAAGAAAGTGGCAGTGGGGGAAGGGAAGGAAAGGAGCCATGTCTGAATCTGGCAAAGAACACCTTGGTCTGAAGCACAACCCCAAAGGAATACACGTTCTATAGCAGGCCTACCAATGAAACCTACTTAGCTGTAGCAGGCAAGGAGTTGGCTGCTTAGCACGACACTATTACAGATAGCATGCACGAATATGCAGTCTCCAAAACAAATACATCTCTCCTGGGTAGTCCAAGATTTCTGTCTCCTTACCAAAGACTTTGCTCATTTCCTTTTTAAATTTAGATATATTTATTCATTTGAGACAGGGCTTACTTTGTAACTCTATCTGGCCTACTCATTGTGTAGACCAGGCTAGCCTTGAACTCACAGAGATCCACTTGCCTATGCCTTTCAAGTTCTGGGACATTTGTTACCATGTCCAGACTCCATTTCCTTTTTCAAAGAGGGCTCCTCAACGTCTCCATGTCCTCATGCTACCTAAGGAAGGTTGCAAAACCCGGATCCTCTCCAGAGGGGGCCAGGGATCAGAACAGAAGTTTTCTAATGGAGTGTAAGTGCAGATCCTGAAGCTGCTTTAAGGGATGGGACTTCGATAAAGACATATGTGGCCTGTATGGGGGAGGGGGGCAGATGGCCAGTATGATGCGTGTGTGTGGTGTGTGGTATGTGTGTGTGTGGTATGATGTGTGTATGGGGGGGGGTCATGTTATGTGTACATGTGTGGTGTGTGTGTGTGTTATGTGTGGGGTACAGTGTCTGTGTTATATGTGTATGTGTTGTGTGTGTTATGTGTGTGTGAATGCATGAAGCTGGGGCTGATCCTGGAGAAAGCAGAGAGGGTGAGGGCTCAGGCTGGAAACAGGATGGGGCCTACAAGGACAGGAACTAAGTCCTTGAGGTTTCTGAGAGAGCTCAGACCACAAGAGCTTCAGATACGGGGTGTGGAGCTACTAGACACAAGTGGCAGGCCTGAGGACTCATACATCTGACCCGGCTTCTACACTGAGGTAGGAGGTCAGCTTGCAGCCCAGGGAGGAAAGTGCTGGAATGGGAAGGTGGGGAGGGGAGAGGAGGGAGGGGGAGGAGAGCCCACTGCCCTGGAAAGTATTTCATTTCCTTCCATCTCTCTAGCTGATGGACTTTTGTTCCTGTGCTACTAAGTATTTCCTGAAGCACTCAGTTGCTCACTCTGTTCTCACCTCAGATGGTCAATATGAGAGTCCTGGGTAGGTACAGCATCTGCTGAGGAAGGAGAACAGTCCTTACCTTGAATAGGGTTGGGGCATGCAGGTGTGTGTTCTTAATAGTTCCCAGTTGCTGGCTGGAGTCTTCAGAGGATAGTAGATAAGGTGGAGAGGTCAGTGTCTCTGGGCTTCTGTCCCTTGAAGAAGTCAGGGAAGGCTGCAGGTAGTCGGGGACATGATGTGGTCTGCAAAGGGCTTGAGGCCCTTTCACTATGAAAGAAACACCACAGGGCTACTTTCTTGGAGAACAATTCCTAGAAGCAGCTAGGAAGCCACCTGGGTTGGCCCTAGGAACAGTAAACAGGGGGACGTGGGACAAAGGAAGCACAGACAGGAACTGACTTGGGTGCTGCAGGCCTTGGCTAGCCCAGGCCACGGAAGGGCCCTTCGAGACTCAGATAGTAGGGCTGTAGCTCCCCCTGGCGGTTGTACTGCGCCTCTTTCTTATACACGGAGTGGCTGTTTCGAATCCGGTGACCTCAAACCTCTTCTCACCAGACCTGGTCTCTAAGTGGCTTGAATTGAGGGTCAGAATTATATCATTGCCTTCTGTCCCTCACAGGTTTTCGCGACCTTCATCCATGCCGGCTTGCTCCACTCTGAGCAAGATGTCGCTCACGGACCTCGAAGGTCATTGGGTGCTTAGCCAAGTGCATTCAGTGTTCCTGTTGGTATTGTTGCTGTTAGGACCTTCACAGCCTCTAATATGGACCCAGACAAAACCAGGCATCTCTGGTGGTTCTACTGCACCAAGCACCCCCAGAGCACTCACCAAGCCCAACATCTCCAGCATTCCAACCACTCCTGGTAACCCCAATTTCCCAGACCTGCAAGATCGAGCAAGAGCCCTGATGCGGGACTTCCCGCTTATAGATGGGTGCGTAAAGATGGCTTGGGGACTGGTCAGAATGAAATGGGGTTGAACATACACCTGGAGTGCAGGGGATTCTGAGCCTGCTGAACTAATAAAGGTCCTCTCCTACAACCCACCTCGAGATGCTGTCTCCTATCATCAGTGGGTGGCCTTTATCATTTCTCTAGTGGGGAGCCCCAACCCAGGCCAACCCAGGTTTTAAATGATCCTCCTGCCTTAGCCTTCTGAGTGCTGGGATCACAGACAGAAATATTCAGCTTACCTAACCTCTTTTATTGGTTCTTCTACAGCCACAATGACCTGCCTCTTGTCCTGAGACAATTTCACCAGAATGGGCTACAAGATGCTAACCTGAGAAACTTCACCCATGGCCAGACCAGCCTGGATAGGCTTAAAGATGGCTTTGTGGGAGCCCAGGTACACACACACACACACACACACACACACACACACACGCCAGCATGGCTGCTAAGGAAGGTTGAAGAAATTGGTGTCCCAGAAATGACAAGTTAGTCAGACGGAAACTCGGTTACCATAGTGACAAGGAAAGAAAAAGCCCTAATATGAGCCTGTGGTTAGAGAGGTCAGTAAGAACTAGCAGTGCATTCATTACATGTGGCCTTTGAACACACAAGTCTGTCAGTTGTAAAGGCCAAGGTAGCTAGCTCTCCTACACAAACCAACCCCTGGTTTTGCCCCCAGTTCTGGTCTGCTTACGTACCATGCCAGACCCAGGACCGGGATGCCCTGCGCCTCACACTGGAGCAGATCGACCTCATTCACAGTATGTGTGCCTCTTACTCTGAGCTGGAACTTGTGACCTCAGTTAAAGTTAAGTGGACTTATTCAGGGTATTGGGGAATGGATGAAGCTACTCTAGCTCCTAAAAATAATCATCCAACCTATCCCTACAGCTCTGAACAGCACCCAGAAACTAGCCTGCCTCATTGGTGTGGAAGGTGGCCATTCGATAGACAACAGCCTCGCTGTGCTTCGAAGTTTCTACCTGCTGGGGGTGCGCTACCTGACGCTCACACACACCTGCAACACACCCTGGTGAGCACAGAGCCCTCCAAAGCAGAAATCTGCCCTCATGGTCAAAGATCAAGATTTGCCCTCGTATTCTGGGTCTCACACACAGGGGCTGGTGTTTGGGGTTTTATAAAAGTAAGACTTGGATTCCTCCTTTTGTCAACCTGGGTCTGTGAATGAGCTCTGTGGGATGCCAGGGGTAGAGTTTGGAGGGGTGTGACCACCAATTAGATCGCCTCCTGCCTGTCCTGCAGGGCAGAGAGCTCATCTAAGGGCGTCCATGAGTTCTACAGCAGCGTGGAAGGACTGACCAGCTTTGGTAAGGTAAGGATTCTGATTGGTACTCCACACAAACACACATATCCTCTTCTGAATGGTGAATGTGTGCGTACATGTACCCTGACACCCTCCTCCTAACCTGTCCTTGCAGAAGGTGGTGGCAGAAATGAATCGCTTGGGTATGATGATTGATTTGTCCCATGTCTCGGATGCTACAGCCCGGGGGGCCTTGGAAGCATCACAAGCACCTGTGATCTTCTCTCACTCGGCTGCCAGGGCTGTGTGCCCAAATGCTCGGAATCTTCCTGATGACCTCCTGCAGCTTCTGGTAAGAAACTTCCTAGCCCTGGAACCTAAATCAAGACTTGAACCCCTGTCCTTTCATTCCCTTAGCACACAGACTGAGCATTCTCTGGCCTCTAAATTCTTGAACCTGGGATAGGGAGATTGTTGAAGATAAAATTCTTATATCTCTCTCTTGAATTCAGGGTCAAAACATTACCTAAATCAAGATCAAGCTTTCCTCGCTGACACAAAGCCAGGGAGGTAAAACCTCCTTTGGCCCCCAAAGCTTTCTCACAAGGGTTGTAAGCAGGCACATAATTATGCTGGGGAGCCAAGCTGAGTGTCCCTTTGACCATCCCTGCAGAAGAACAACAGTGGCATCGTGATGGTGACCTTCTCTATAGGAGTGCTACCGTGCAACAGGTTAGCCAATGTATCCACTGTGGCAGGTGAGTCCCCTCCCCAGAAACCTTCCTCTCTATAATCCTTTTCCTTCCTTTCTGTTTTTTTTGTTTGTTTGTTTGTTTTGTTTTTTTAAATCTTATTGGAGTTTGGGAGAATAATAAACAATTTCATCCTAGGAAGGCTTGGATTTGATCCCCCCAGCCGATAATACAGAATGAGTTGCAGGATAGCCAGGACTATGTAGAGAAACCCTTTCTCAAAAAAAAAAAAGTCCCAGTCTGGACAGTACATGCAGCACCTAATGCTACCTTGAAACAGAAGAATCCATAGTTAGGCAGTCAGTTCTAGAGCAGTGTCCCAACTATTTGTCGTAAATTACCAAAGCACCCTATCTACACCCTGCCCCTGCCTTGATCCCTGTCAACTAGACTCTTGTCCAAAGGAGGCCCCATCAGGTTTTCCAGGCTGGAATCTATTATGAATTAGGTTGGATATAACCTAAATCAGTGGCTTTTTAATTTTTTTCCTTCTTGCTCCAGCCCCGCTCACTCCGGGCCAAGGATTGATTGATTGATTGATTGATTATGTAAGTACACTGTAGCTGTCTTCAGACACACCAGAAGAGGGCATCAGATCCCATTACAAATGGTTGTGAGCCACAATGTGGTTGCTGGGAATTGAACTCATGACCTCTGGAAGAGCAGTCGGCACTCTTAACCACTGAGCCATCTCTCCAGCCCCTCAGTGGCTTTTCAAATGCTTTCGTTCCAACCTGAAGACTATTCTAGGGCTTGCTTGTGTTAGTTCAGGTGTCAGGTATATGGAGTACCAGCTACAAGAGGAATCTGACACTGGGCTTGGTGGTACACACCTCTAATCCCAGCACACAGGAGGCAGAGGCAGGCGGATCTCTGTGAGATTGAGGCCAGCTTGGTCTACAAAGCCACATTGGGACAGCCAGGGCTTTTTACTCAGATAAACCCTATCTTGAAAAAAAAAGGAAGGAAGAATCTGTTTGGGCCATGGAAGCCATCTTCCAGCAAATCACCAAAACAAGAAACCTAAAAGGAAGGGGAGAGGCGTTCTCTGTAGTTTCTCCAGGCCTTTTGTTTGTTTGTTTTATTATTTTATTTTATATGAGTGGATGTTTTCCTTGCATGTCTGTCTGTGTACTGCATGCATGCCTGGTACCTGCAGAAGCTAGAAGAGGTCATCAGATCCCCTGGAACTGGAAATACAGATGACCATGTGGGTGCTGGAAACTGAACCCAACTCAGGACCTCTGGAAGAGCAGACAATGCCTTTAACCACTGAGCCATCTCTCCAGCTCTCTCTAGACCTTTTAAGGAATATAGAGTTGTTCCTTTGGCCACATATATACAAATCTGTAAGAAGGGTGATGTACACATAAAGGAGATGGGCAGTGTTCAAACAAGAACACGTAAAGGTTACCTGGCAAGACTGTCTATAGTATCACTCAGCTTGCTGATGGTATTGTTGGGTTTGGTTTTGTTTTTGTGTTTTTTGTTTGTTTGTTTTTTTGGTTTTTTGAGACAGGGTTTCTCTGTGTAGCCCTGGCTGTCCTGGAACTTACTCTGTAGACCAGGCTGGCCTCGAACTCAGAAATCCGCCTGCCTCTGCCTCCCAAGTGCTGGGATTAAAGGCATACGCCACCACTGCCTGGCTGCTGATGGCATTGTTGTAAACAAGTTTCTTGCCAAGGAAATGTTCAGATTGAGCGTTTGAAGCATTCTAAGAGCCAAGATAGATTTCTGAACTGGGCAAAGAAAAAAAAAAAAGAAAGAAAGAAAGAAAGATAAAGGGAAGGGAAGGAAGCCAAAGAGAAAGGTCAACAGAAGCACCAGCTTACTCCGCCGAGATGTACACTTCATGTGAGCTAATTGAATTGAGAAGGAGCCCATTCCCTGTGAATTCATGGCTTAATGAAGAAATAAACTGGACTAGACTGTGAACAAAGGAGGAATGGGACCAGCCAAGTCTACTTCCGGGGCCATGTTTTCCCTAAGTGCCCCAAACTGGGACTGGAGAGATGACTCAGCATTTAAAGAGCACTGACTGCTCTTCCAGAGGTCCTGAGTTCAATTCCCAGCAACCACATGGTGGCTCACTACCATCTGTAATGGGATCTGATTCCCTCTTCTGGTGTGTCTGAAGACAGCTATACTATTCTTGTGTACATAAAATAAATAAATGTTAAAAATAATAAAAGAGCCCCAAACAGCTGACTGTGTGTCTCCCCAGATCACTTTGACCACATCAGGTCAGTCATTGGATCCGAGTTCATTGGGATTGGCGGAGATTATGATGGTACCAAGCAGTGAGTATTTACCTCTCTGCAGCTTGTCTGAAGCTGCTCTCACCACAGGTCCTCTCTCCATCCCTAGGGTCTCTTTCCTGTGCTCTCCTGTATGTCTTCAGCTCAAGGCCCCCACTAAGGCTACCCTGAGAAAGCTCACAGCATATAACACCCATATCCAGTTCCAGCCGGTCCATTTCTTCTTAGCCGTCCGCAAGGTTGGGTGTGGGGTGACTATCTTCTCTGCAAGTTCTTTTTTGTCATTTTTTTTTTTTTTTTTGCTTATTTGTTTCTGGTTTTGTTTTTTAAGACAAGGTTTCTCTGTGTATCCCCCGCTGTTCTGTAGACAGGGTTGGCCTGGAACTCAGAGATCCACTTGCCTCTGCCTGCCAAGTGCTGGGATTCAAGGCATGCGCCACCACCTGGCTGAGTTGAGGTATGGAGTTGGGATTAAGATACCAGGTCTGAGGTTCACCTGCTGGTGACTACACAGGTTCCCTCAGGGGCTGGAGGATGTGTCTACATACCCAGTGCTCATAGAGGAGTTGCTGAGACGAGGCTGGAATGAACAGGAACTGCAAGGTGTCCTTCGAGGAAATCTGCTTCGGGTCTTCGGACAGGTGGAGCAGGTATTGCCGAGATGGGGTACGAGAGAGGTGTAAGGGCCTGAACAGGTGCTCACATACCTAATGGGCTATAGGAGACCTGGGAGAGCAGCTGACCACCAACTGTCACCTCCAGGTACGAGAGAAACTCAAACGGCAAAGGCCCCTGGAAGACACGCTTCCGGAGGAACAGCTGGACAGTGCTTGCCACACAGTCTTGTCACATCAGCGACATCAGAAACAGCATCCAGAAAAGAACCAACTGGAGACTCGAAAATATCATACACTAAAGTTATCACCCGAATTCTCAAACTCAAAATCCTCTCCCCACATAGTCCCAAGCCTCACCATTGTTGTGACCTTTTTAGGCTTTATTGTATGACTTTTAGAGGGCACCCAGTCCTCTCAAATATCATTCTGGTACCCTGAAAGTCCCTCCACTTGTGCAGGGGCAAATATTTCCTAGAAGTAAATGTTTTGGACATAGAAACAGATGTGAGTGTCCTTCTCTGCAATAGAGTAAGTTAACACAGGCTTCCTGCACTGGTGGTTTGTGGAATTAGGCATTTCGGCCACCATTTTTTCAGGGAAGTTGGCAGGGACCTGTCCAACCCAGATGTGGGCTCAGCACAAGATGAAGTCAATGCGGTGGGTCTGGCTTCAGGAAAGTGGTCTTGAATTTTGGGGTCCTTCTTAGTATTTCATCTCAATCCACAAACTGAACCACTGACTTCTACTTTACGATCCCTCAAAGAATTCCTTAGATTCCTAAAAAGGGAATCTGACTGGATCACACATAACTTTTATTCTTGTTTGGACAAAGCCCAGACTGCCAGGACATATAATAGGTCATGGCCTCCGATGGTTGGACTGCCTCATATGTGGTGATCTGCAGACCCCAGTTAGTTCCTCTCTACCAGGTACAAACTACTTAGGCATCCATTCTATCCTACACCTGGGCCATGAGTGGGAATTAATAACAACGGCAATACTCATAGGTTATATTAAGAGCTAATACTGGGCTGCTGACGTAGTTCAGTTGGTAGAGTGTTTGCCCAGCATGGAGAAAGTCCTGGGTTTGATTCCCCTGTCCCCCAACACTACATAAAACCAGTCTTGGAGATTCACACCTGTGACTCCAGCACTTGAGAGGTAGAGTCAGGAAGAGTAGACATTTCTAGGTATAAACAACTTGTGATACATGGGCTCATGACTCCAAAGAAAAAAAGAAGAGCTGGGAAGATAGCTCAGTGAAGTGTTTGTCATACAGGCATGAGAACCTGAGTCCAATCTTCCAAACTCAGAGTTTAAAAAGCCCAGGAGCTAGAGATGGCTCAATGGTTAGAAACACTGGCTGCACCAGGTGGTGGTGGTGCAGACAGCAGGCAGAGAAGCTAAGGTCCTGTCGACATTGGTGGTCAGTGGAGGGCATTGCTGAAGAGGGCTCAGCCTTCTGAGGCAGCTACCAGCCTTTCTTCTCTTCGGGGATGCTCAGGCAGCATGCTTCTGTGGGGTTACCCTTTGCCCCCATGCTTCAATTTCAGGTGAGGAATTTTTGCACTGGGACACCCTAGATCTTGGTCTGACTCTTCCTGAACTCGCTGTCTCTTGGGAGGTGCTGGCTTCTTCTCTTCCTCAGCCTTTGCAGGTGTGGGAAGTGGAGCATCCCCATAGACACGGTAGCCTCTGATCAGGCAGTATGTCTCTCCGTGCCAGGCCATCTGGACTTGCTCATGTCCTTTGTAGAGGATGTAGTAGTATCTGGGGGAAGGAGCTGAGGGAGGCACCAGCGCTGTAAGGAAAACCAGAACTGATCAGTCATGTCTGTCCTACAGAGCCCTTCCTCCTATCCCTTCCTGTCTCTGGCTGAGCCCCACATCTCTGCTTGGCATCCCAGACACAGCTTTCCTCTGTCACTGCTCAGGGGTCCCCTTGAAGGGCTGCCTCTGTAAAAGCACTTGGCTTTTGGGGAGCCAGTGGGAGTCATGGGAGGCCAGCATGTGTGGCCCATGTCCACAAGAATGGCAGAACTTCGTGCTAGCTGCAGTTGAGAGCCCTCATTTTCTCCTCCCACAAATGAGAAGGTTTTTTAAAGATCTGCCATTCCTGAGCTTTAATGAGTATGTTTGGAGAAAAACAGTGTAAGATAAATTTGTTAAGAACTGGTCCACCCTGGCTAGCAACTCCTCTGAAGACCTGTTCATTCCAACTGTTCCAACCACACTCAAGTGTAACCCTATTGAAGCTAGATCTTACATGCTTTCTCTTTTTTCTTTTTTCTTTTCATTTTTTGAGACATTGTCCTATGTAGTAAAGGCCATAGCTGCAAGTGGCCTTGAACTCTGGTGTGTGTGTGTGTGTGTATTTGTATAGGTTTGGATTTCCACACATGTGCCTGTGCCATTGAGCACAGAGGCAGGTGGCAGGAGGACAGCGACCAAGGTGCTACCGTTTCTCTACCCTTTTATTCCTCCAAGGCATGGCTTCAATTTGAACCTACAGCTTGTCTTTTTCAGCTAGGCTGGCAGCCCCAAAGTTCCAGCAATCCTCTGTTCTACCTCGGTATCACTGGGGTTACAGATGCTTTTACGGCCATACCTAGCTTGCTACCTGGATCTTCTGAGCTGGGCAACATGCTTGCTTAAGCCTGGAGCCATCACTTTACCCCAACTCCCTTAAAAAAAAATTTTTTTTTCCAATTTTTTGAAACAGGGTTTCTCTGTGTAGCCCTGGCTGTTCTGGAACTTACCCTGTAGACCAGGCTGGCCTCAAACTCAAAGATCCTCTTGCCTCTGCCTCCCCAGTGCTGGGATTTAAAGTGAATACCACCATGTCCACTGTAAAAGATTCATTTTTAATTATGTATATTCGTGTGTGCTTGTATGTGTTTGTGTGTGCTTACAAGTGTGTGTGCTGTATACATGTGTACTTGGCAGGAGCAAGTGGTTATATCAGTGGCATCAATTCCCTGGGAGCTGGAGTTGTAGGCAGTTATCAGCTGCTGATATGGATGCTAGGAAATGAACTTGGGTCCTCTGTAAGAACAGTCGGTGCGCTCAAACACTGAGAACTGTCTCCAGCCTCCTCAGCCATTTTAAGACAAAAAAAAAAAAAAAAATCTATACTGTTCAGACTGGTCTCCACCTCCTGGGCTCAAGTGTTCGGCTCTAACATTTGAAAGGCCACATGGTAGGGCAGAGTGGACAAGAGGTCTAGAGACAAATCCTAGGCACCAAATCTATTCTTGAAGAGCCTTTGGGGCGGGGAGCTAATATTAAAGGCATGTGCTAGATCAGCCCACATCAAAGATGACTTCTCATATTCCAACCTCCCAAGACATCATTTCCTTAGATCTTGAGCCTCAACTCTCCTTTCCCTTCCACTATCCCTAGCTCCTCTGTTCTTCCCATTTGTATGATACCGCCCTTTCCTCCAATGCCCAGCAGCTTAGACTTGCAGGCTTCAGAGAGCGAATGTGTTTTTCCACTACAGCTTGGTAAAGTACCTGAAGTTTATCAGAACCCCTCAACAGTTCTTCCTCAAACTATTCCACTCATCAGTGGACGATAAGGGACATTTGTGTTTGTTGAGTCTAACCAAGAATGGGTCTGGCCAGACATGAGGTACATGCCTCTAATCCCAGTCCATGGGGTGGAGGGAAGAAGTCAGGAGGATTGCCACAAGTTTGGAGCTAGCCTTATCTACGTGCAGATGTTGTAGGTTACCTGGGTTACATAGGGTCACTGTCACAAAAATTAAAAAAAAAAAAAAAAATAAGAAAGCCCGGTGGAATCACGTTATATAGGAAAGTAAAGGCTAAATTAATGAAGACTAGGAGCTTTCCAAATGAACACTTGCTTAGAGATGGAATGTCATTTGCCCTCGGTATTAAACATGAATAACTGGTCTCTGAGTGGGACCAGGCTGTAGTGGTTTGAATAAGACTGGCCTCCATAGGCTGGCTGTAGTAAAATCAAAATATAACAGAAAACAAATCTAAGAGCCCCCCACCTACCCACCCAGGCTCATATATTTGAATGCTTGGTCCTCATTTACTGGAACTGTTTGGGAAGGATTGGAAGGTATGGGCTTGTCAAAGGAGATATGTCACTGGGGGCAGGCATTTTTTGAGATTGGGTCTCACTACATAGCCCTTAGTAGGTCTGGAACTATTTTGACCCTGCTGGCCTTGAACACAGAGATCTGCCTGCCTCCTAGATACTGAGATTAAGGGCATGAACCACTATTACTGGCCAGACAGACTTTTCTTGACTTTATTCTGTTCCAAGAGTAAATTGATAGAACTCTCATCTTTTTACAACTGAGGGTCAAGAGATCTTAAGAGATGGGCTGCAGATGTGGCTCAGCTTTTAGAGTTTACATAGCCTGCACAAGCCTGATTCCTTCTTCAGCATTGCACATGGATGGGATGGGCACATCCTTCAAATTCTTTTATTTGGGAGGTGGAATTGAAAGGATCATAAGTTCAAGGTCAACCTTGACTACATACTAAATATGAAGCTAGCCTGTGCCACATGAGATCCTGTCTCAAAAAAGCAAGAGGTTCCAGGTCTGGTAGCACACAGCTAAAATCCCAGCACTTAGAAGGTTAAGGCCAGATCCTGGTGAGATAGCTCAGTAAATTAAGGTACTTGCTACCAAGCATGAGGATCTAAGTTTAGACCCCAGGACAGACATGGCAGAAGGAAAGAATCAATTAATTCTGAGTTGTCCTTTGACCTCCACAAGTATTTTGGGACATATACATGTACCTCCTCTCATTCACCAAACCAAATAATTAAAAGCTGAGGAAGATGGAGCCAGAGTTTGAGGCTAGCCTGATTTATACAGTTAATAATCTTTGAAGAAAAGGAAAAAACCCAAGCAACCAAACAAACAAACAAACAAAACAGGGACTGAAAAACTTTGTCTCAGTGAACAAAGGTACTCCTTACCAAAGTCTGATTTCCTGAGTTCAGTCCCTGGGACTCACTCAAGTTGTCCTCTGACTTCCACATTGGAGCATGTGGTAGCAGGTGTGTGTGTGTGTGTGTGTGTGTGTGTGTGTGTGTCCATCTTCCATCCTGCCCCCACACAAATAAACATAATAAAAAATAAAAATGTAACAAAAAAAACCCTAAAAGCAAAACTAAACAAGCATTCAGAGCCAATTTTCCCATACTGCCACACATATACTGCCAAATCAAAACAACAAAGAGGCCCAGGCTTACCCAAGAGCAGACAGATAAGGGGTTTGTTTATGACTGGCTTGTATGTGGATGTGTGCTCACACCCAGATGCAGCAGGCCTCATGCCATGTGCATGGGTGCCCGTGGAGGACAAAAGATGTCATTGGAGTCTCTGGGGCTGGAACTACAGGTCATTGTGAGCTAACTGATCTGTGACATGGGTACTGGGATCCAAACTTGGGTCCTCAGCAAAAAGATCAGGCTCTTAACTGTGATGCCATCTCTTCAGGCCCTAAATTTCTTTCTTTTTTTTTTTTTTTTTGGTTTTTGGAGACAGGGTTTCTCTGTGTAGCCCTGGCTATCCTGGAACTCACTCTGTAGACCAGGATGGCCTCGAACTCAGAAATCCGCCTGCCTCCCGAGTGCTGGGATTAAAGGCGTGCGCCACCGCTGCCTGGCTCCCTAAATTTCTTGTTATTGATATATTTGTTTTATTTTCTGTGAATATGTGTGTATGAGCATGCTTGTACCTTGGTGCACATGTTAAGGTCAAAAAGTAACTAATGGAATTCTCTCCTACGATGTGGGTTCTAGAGATCAAACTCAAGTAGTCAAATTTAGCAGCAAGCACCTTTACTGGCTGAGCCTTCTCAATTACCATTTTAAAGTAAATCACAGGGCTGGCATTTAGCTCAGTGGTAGGATGCTTATCCAGAGCACTGGATTTGAGCAGCAGCTCAGAAAAATAAAAGGTTAAAGCAAATCACAGACAACTATTTTATCCACTTTAAGTATGTATCTAAAAAGTTCAGGGACTTTAATAACAACAACAAAAATGAGTCACATTACTAAAGTATCTAAAAAAGTTAACAATACTTTTGTGTTGTTTGTTTTTTGTTTTTGAAACAGGGTCTCAGTATGTAGCCCTGACTGCCCTGGAACTCACTATGTAGACTAGGCTTGTCTCAAACTCACAGAGATCCATCCATTCATTATATGGAAGTACACTGTAGCTGTCTTCAGACACACCAGAAGAGGGCGTCAGATCTCATTACAGATGGTTGTGAACCACTATGTGGTTGCTGGGATTTGAACTCAAGACCTCGGGAAGAGCAGTCAGTGCTGTTAACGGCTGAGCCATCTCTCCAGCCCCCAGTGGCCCAATATTTATAATTGATCATTTGAATCTTATGATGAAAAGATACTCCTTATTACTTGCAGTTGTCATGTCTTAGTAGTTTTTCCTCCTTAAAAAGAACTAATAATCCCTTGCACTTGGCTCTGTTTTGCTTTTGAAACAGGGTGGCCGGGCAGTGGTGGCGCACGCCTTTAATCCCAGCACTCGGATGGCAGAGGCAGATGGATTTCTGAGTTCGAGGCCAGCCTGGTCTACAGAGTGAGTTCCAGGACAGCTAGGGCTATACAGAGAAACCCTGTCTTGAAAAAACAAAAGAAAAAAAAAAAAAAGAAACGAAACATGGTAACACTATATCGACCTCACTGGCCTCTAACTTCAGAGTTTTGCTTGCCACTGACTGCTTTGTGGAATGCTGGGATTGAAAGCATGCACCACCACCCCTAGGATAAAATTATCGCTGAAAGGAACACAGGTTCTGTCCTTGGCATTCTCTGCTTTTTGTTTGATTTTGTTGATTTAAAAAACAAAACTTTTTTATTGAAGATGATTTTTTTTCATGATGTATTCTGATCACGGTTTCTCCTCCCCAACTCTCAGATCCCCTCCACCCTGACCGCTTTCCACGTTTTGGAGTTCACCCACTACATCCTGCAATGTAACTATAATCATCTGAAAATTGTAGCATGTGTGTCTGTGTTGTCGCTGTTATTTCCGGTCAAACTCAGAACCTCGTGCAAGCCATTTAAGTGCTGTATCACTAAGCTACAACTCCACCGCGGATACCTTTGTATTCTATTATTTATTTTGATCACCCTCCTTTTTCTTTAGAGTTACTCTTCTCTGATATACTACATCCTGACCTCAGTTTCCCCTCCCTCCTCTCTTCCCAGTCCTCTTCTCCAGACCCACTCCTCAGTTTCCCTTCAGAAAAGGGCAAGCATCCCAGAGATAGCAACCAAACATGGTCTATCAGGTTGTAATTAGACTAGGCACCGACCTTATCTTAAAGTTGGACAAGGCAACCCAGGAGGAGAAAAGGGGTTCCAAAAGCAGGCAAAAAAAGTCAGAGACAGCCCCTGTTCTCACTGTTAGGAGTACTACAAGAACACCAAGGTACATAATATATACTGAGGACCTAGATCAGACCCAAACAATATCCCTGATTGTCTGTTCAGTCTCGGTGAGCCCCTATCCCTAGTTATATACAATTTTTGTTTTTGTTTTTTTTTTTTTAAGACAGGGCTTCTCTGTGTAGCCTTGGCTGTCCTAGAACTCACTCTGTAAACCAGGCTGGCCTTGAACTCAGAAATCCGCCTGCTTCTGCCTCCCGAGTGCTGGGATTAAAGGCGTGTACCACCACTGCCCCGCCTATATACAATTTTTTTAAAGGCAGAATCTTGCTGTATATCCCTGGATAGTTTGGAGCTCAGCTCATAGACTAGGCTGGTAGGATAGCTTCAAACTTGCTGGCCATCTTGCTTCTGCATCCAGAAGTCTGACATTACAGATGCACTCTGTCCCTCTGTCTTAGCTCTTGGTTTCTGCAAGACTCCAGGCTCACTAGCTGGCATACAGTGGGCCTCAATAAACTCTTAATCAAGAAGTAATAGATGATGGGGTTGACTGATGGACAAGCCACACTCACACAACAGCCTGTGCCTCCTAGCGGAATGAAGTTTTTTCTTTTGCCTCAGACTCCATTTTGGCTTTGTTCTGACCTGTCATTCAGTAAGTTCTAACATTGTTATCTTTATTTCTAAATTTTGATTTCTTTTTTTAAAAAGATGTATCTATTTTATTTATATGAGTTCACTATAGCTGTCTTCAGACACACCAGAAGAGGGCCTAAACTCATTGTATAGTAGAGAATGCTCGCTCCCTAGTACAAGACACTTTTCCAGCCCCAGCCTTCCCATTGCTTTGATTATAGGCGTGAACTACTATGTGAGTGTAGTTGCTGGAAAGTTACGGAGGTGACACTGAAGTGAGCTCAGAAGATGAATTCTAAAATCTGTGTGCTCCTTCCTAAACTGTAGAAACAAAGGATGTGGGTGCTGGTGGGAACTAGATACTTAAAGGGCCTTATGGTACTGGAACTTAGTTTTTGTTTTGAGACAATCTTGCTATGTAACCCAGGCTATCCTCATACTTGTGATGATCCTTTTACTTCAGCCTCCTGAATGCTGGGATTATAGGCACACACTAGCATATCCATGTTATGGGGATCTAAGTATGCCCAGCAAGTAGAAATGCTCTGAATGCCAAGGCTAGTCTGTGACACCCAAAGACATTGGCAAGCAGAGCCAGCTGCCACTCAAGAGAATATGAGAAGAGCTGGAATATTGGAAAGACATCCCACCCTCCCCCTGCTGTAGTATCTGTCTGTCTGTCTGGTGTAAGTGATTCTTTGGCAAGGAGTCTAAGCAATGTGATTTCAGTTCAGGTCAGCCAGGACTACAGAGAGAAAACCTGTCTTGAAAAAACAGGGTTCACTGCAGTCCTGGGTAGCCTAGAACTTGCTCTGTAGACCCCAACTGGCCTCAAACTCACAGAAATCCACCTGCTTCTGCCTCCTGAGTGCTGGGATTAAAGGCGTGTGCCACCACTACCCACATGCAGATCTCATTTTTAAAAAAGAGCCAGATCCAATGGCATGTAACTGTATTCCCAGTATCCATGCAGGAAGATGGGAGGCAGAGACAGAGTCTCTGGGAAGCATTTGAGCCAACTAGAACAGCATAGCAACAGAAACAAATAGATCATACCTTGGCAAGGTGGAAGCTGAGAACAGACATCTAAAAATTGTCCTCTGACCTCAATCTGAATGCCACAGCATGTAGGCACCTCACCCTGTTCTTTCACTCACACAGTACTAATATTAAAATGAAATTAAAAAAAAAAAAAAGAATGGGGCCAGGTAGTGGTGGCACATGCCTTTAATCCCAGCTTGGGAGGCAGAGGCAGGCAGATTTCTGAGTTCAAGGCCAGCCTGGTCTACAGAGTGAGTTCCAGGACAGCCAGGACTACACAGAGAAACCCTGTCTCAAAACAAACAAACAAACAAAAAAAAAAAAAAAAGAAGAAGAAATTAAGTAAATTATAAGGTATAATTTAGTGATAGAGTAAATAAGCCTGGTCTACAGAGCAAGTTCCAGGACAGTAAGGGCTACACAGAAAAATCTGTCTCAAAAAGCAAAATAAATTAATTAAAATATGTCTGGACATAGAACTCAAATAGTTTGACTGGCATGGCAAATGCTTGTACCACTGAGTCATCTTGATGCCTTTCATTTTCTTTGTGAGAACAGTAGGAATAATAATAATTAATATTATTATTATTAATGTATTTTATGTATAAGTGCTTCGTCTGCACATACACCTGCACACCAGAGGCAGGCACTGGATTCTACTATAGGTGGTTATAAGCCATCATGTGGTTGCTGGGAATTGAACTCTCTAGAAGAGAAGACAGTGCTCTTAACTGCTGAGCCATCTCTCCAACCCCAAAAACGTATTAAGAAAAGGTTTTGGTGTATATTGAAAGAAGTGTTCAGGGTTGGGAGAGGTACTGAGGAAAAGGTAATTAATAAATAAAGGTGCAGGTTTCTCAGCAGAGAATTGTGCTTTCGGTTGGTTGGTTAGAGACAGGATCTTCTTCCATATAATTCAGGCTAGCCTGAAATTCTGTGTAGCCCAGGTTGGCCTTTTTTTTTTTTTTTTGGTTTTTCAAGACAGGGTTTTTCTGTGTAGCTCTGGCTGTCCTGGAACTCGCTCTGTAGACCAGGCTGACCTTGAACTCAGAAATCCCAGGTTGGCCTTGATGCTTTGAAATCCTCCTGCCTCAATCTTCTAAGTGCTGGAATTATGCTTGTGACTTGGTAGATTTTTGTTGTTGTTTGTTTGTTTGTTTTCTTTTGATGTAGGGTATTGCTATCTAGCCCATGTTGGCTAAAAACTCACAGCCCTACCTTTGCCTTCTGACTGCTAGGCTTATACACCTAGTTGAGTAGTCTTTCTTCTGTTAGTGGTAGTGTATTCCCTAGATGACAGTAGTACTGCTGATAGCTTGAACCCAGGAGTTCCAGGCCAGCCCAGGTCACATAACAAGACCTCACCGTAAAAACAAGACTAAAACCTAACAAAACCCACACAGATCTAATTCACTCTTCTAAGCAGAACTTAGCATATCACAGAATATTTGACCCCACTGAGGACACCGGCACTTTCAGGCACTAACACATATAGGTCTGGCGGGGGGGGAGGGTGGTGTGTGTGTGTGTGTGTGTGTGTGTGTGATTAGTTAGATTTCTGGGTCCCTGGCTATTGATCCCCACTAAGGCAGCTTCTTCAATTCAGCCACAAACAATGAAGTAGCTGATGCACGCTGCAAGCAGAGACCCGCCAGGCCCAAGGGGGCGCCCTTCTACTTGGGGGAGCGGAAGGGCAGTGGTGCCCTCTAGCGACTGCGCTTGTAGGAGTGGAAAATTCCAGAGCGTCCGTTGCACAGCAGGGTGACTGGAAGCCCTTCCTAGCGAGGCCACGTCCTAGGTACCCTGAATCGAAGGTCCGAACCCATTGTCGTCCTCTGCCATATCCCTGCCCTTCTCAGGCTTTTGTGACCAAGACTGAGCAACATGCAGCCGGCGGGTCTTAAGGGTCCACGCGCGCTCGGCCTGCGGCCTCTGAGGCACCAGCTGTCCCTGCTGGGGTTGCTACTTCTAGTTCCGTCTCTGTGGGTAACCTGCACCCAGACTACTCCGAGCCCCTCCAGTGCTCCGACCACACCGGAAGCCTCCAGTGCCATGACCACTCCAGGCACTCCTAATGATACGGCCACGTCAGGCATGACCAGTGACCCTCGCCTTCGAGAGCAAGCACTGTCCCTGATGCGAGATTTCCCACTGGTGGATGGGTGAGTATGTGCGGGTGTAAGGCGTTGGGGGCTAAGTTATACTATCGAGGAGCACCCCCTCCTTACACCTTCCCTTTTGCCATACACGGGTACCCCTCTCCCTTTGGCCCCATGGAACTGCCCTGATCTAGAGGCCATGTTCTCACACTGACCACAATATCTCCAGCCACAACGACCTTCCTCTGCTCCTGAGAGAACTTTTCCAGAACAAGCTGCAAGAAGTGAATCTGCGCAATTTGACCCGTGGCCAGACCAACCTGGATAGGCTTAGGGACGGCCTTGTGGGTGCCCAGGTAATGTGGTGCCAGAATGATGGGAATGTTGGGGCCACAGAAACCTGAGTAGGCCAGGGTCTCAATAACTAAGTATTTGGAGCATGCAGTACACCTTCATGTAAGATCATATAAAGACTTTGATGGCTAACACAGAAGAACTACATAGATGCTCAGGTTCAGTGGAAATACATATAAAATAATCAGAAAATCCCTTGTGCATGTGGGGGTTGCTGGATCCACAAAGGACATGGTAACATTCCTGGGACATTCACACAGGATCATGGACAAACAGCATCTATGTGTCATTCATCCACAGCTTGTTCACTGGGTAACAGGCTTAATTATCATGAGGGTACTATGGATTTAAATGGGTGCTGTAGGGCTGAGGCAGGAATGGCAGGCCTAAGGCTTTTAAGACCATACTGGCCTCACTGTGACCCTCTGGACCTACTCCTAGTTCTGGTCAGCCTACATCCCATGCCAAACCCAGGATCGGGATGCTGTGCGCCTAGCCCTGGAACAGATTGACCTCATTCGACGAATGTGTTCTGCTTACCCTGAGCTGGAGCTTGTGACCTCAGCTGATGGTGAGCCAGGAAATAGCTTGGAATTGACTCCAGTGGTTCTTTTCTTGGAATATGATCATTTGACTCATCCCCCCCTCCCCCCGGCCCCTTTTCTAGGTCTGAATAACACTCAGAAGCTGGCCTGCCTCATTGGCGTAGAGGGTGGTCACTCTCTAGACACCAGCCTTGCTGTGTTGCGAAGTTTCTACGAGCTAGGAGTGCGTTACCTGACACTTACGTTCACCTGCAGCACCCCCTGGTGAGCACAGTGCCTGGCCAGGGTGGCCTGTTGGACTCTGGATGAGGGAATGGTGTGAGGCCCTTCTGGGCATGGGCCAGACAAAGGAAGCGAGGTTAAAGTGACCCACTGGGGGAGGCTGGACTCCTCACAGGTCCCTCACACTGAAAGTAGCTGGGCCTGGTCCACAGCTGTTCTAGAGGTAGAATGGAAAAACAGAGGCCCAGTTACTGATAGCCAAGCTATAGCCAGCAAGATTGGCTTTCTCTTGTCTGTCTTGCAGGGCAGAAAGTGCCACGAAATTCAGACACCATTTCTACACCAACATCAGTGGGTTGACAAGCTTTGGTGAGGTGAGGATTGGTGTGCGTACGCCTCCTCTGCCCTGT
This sequence comes from Rhynchomys soricoides, assembly GCA_019843965.1. Lineage (NCBI taxonomy): Eukaryota > Metazoa > Chordata > Mammalia > Rodentia > Muridae > Rhynchomys > Rhynchomys soricoides. Next base: position 878,047 of record JADRCH010000230.1, on the reverse strand, counting down.
GTTTCCTACAGATCCTTAAACACACCTTTGCTCCTGACATACTCTGCTCCTTCCCCAACCCGGTTGTCCCTACAGAAAGTAGTGGAAGAAATGAACCGCTTAGGCATGATGATAGACTTGTCCCACGCCTCAGACACCTTAGTGAAGCGGACCCTGGAGGTGTCTCGGGCTCCTGTGATCTTCTCACACTCGGCAGCTAGATCAGTGTGTGACAATTTGCTGAATGTTCCTGATGACATACTGCAGCTTCTGGTAAGTGGAGTAGCCACCTGGGGCCCTCAAACCTAGGACTAAATGCACTTTGCCTAGAGCAGCAGTTCTCAACCCGTGGGTCAAGACTCCTTTGGCAAATCCCTGTCTCCAAAAGTATTTCCATTACAATTCATAACAGTAGCAAAATTAGGCTACTTCATCCTATTGCATGAAGTAGTAATAAAAATAATTTTATGACCAGGGCCACCACAACGTGAAGAACTGTATTAGGAGGCCTGAGAACTACTGATCTAAAGTGTCTATCCCCCTTCCCACCCAGACAGGGTTTCTCTATGCAGCCTTGGTAGTCCTCAAACTTGATGGACCAGGATGGCCTTGAACTCAAAGAAGTCTGCCTGCTTCTGCCTCTCAAGTGCTAGGATTAGGATTTATCAATGTCTAAAAGCTGGGCATAATGGCATATGTCTATAATCTAAACACTTGAGAGGTTGAGGCAGGAAGATCATGCTCCTGCCTCATGAGGCAGGAGGTTGAAGCTAGCCTGGGCAACTTGGCAAGGTCCTGTTTCAAAATTCCAAAGGGGTGCAAAGCGGAAGATTCCTGTTTGTTTGAGATAGGGCATCTTGCATAAATTGGCCTGACCTGGGCATCATAATACTTCTGCCTCAGCCTCCCAAGGGCTGGGCTTACAGGCATGTGCCACCATGTCTGGAAGCAGATTCTTGACCCTGAGTATCAGGCTGGTTAATACCCCCCCCCCCCCCATCTCTGAAATCCATGCCCAAATCAATTTCTCCCAGGGACTTCCAAAACCCAGGAGAAAAGGTTCTGCTGTCCTTCGAGGTTCCCCACAGCAGGGGAAGCAAGCACATTGGCAGTCCAGAGGGTCTGGACTGACTGCCCCTTTGTCTCTCCCTGTAGAAGAAGAACGGTGGCATCGTGATGGTGACACTGTCCATGGGAGTGCTACAGTGCAGTCTGTTTGCTAATGTGTCCACTGTAGCAGGTACGTCTTGCCTCAGCTTTTCTTAATTAAAAAAAAAAAAAAAAAGTTCTTGCTTGTGGGTATTTTCCCTGCATGTATGTCTGTGTATCATGTGCATCCATGGTGCCCCATGGAGGTCTCCAGGACAGAAGATGTCACCTCCCTTGGAATTAGAGTTATAGACAGTTATGAGCCACTGTGTGGGTACTGGGAATTGAACCTGACTCCTCTGAAAGGGCAGCCAATGCTCTTAACCACTGAGCCATCTCTCCAGCCCCACCACACCCACACCTCAACTCTTTTCAAAGTTCAGACTTGAACTGTAGCCCCCAGGGCTCTCAGACAACAGTCGAGCACATGCTGGGCAATGGCAGACCTTCTAGACTAGTCAGTGCTGATGGGTCTGATGCCTCTAAGTCCCATTTCTGCTCTCAATCCTTGAACCACCCTTAATTCCCACACCTCTAGACAGGATAGGCAGAGCCTCCACAAGGTCCTCAAGGGACCTAGAGAAGAGGAAAGGTCTAATTGAGCCTTGGCCTGGTTGTTGCCACATTGACTCATACATGTGCAGGAGTCCTGTTCAGGCGGCTGCCACAGCCAGGAGGGCAGGGTAACTAACTGGTCAGGACCAAACTTCCTCAGATTAGAAGTGCTCCCGATTGCTGATTCTTCTACCAACCAACCTCTACTTTCTAGATCATTTTGACCACATCAGGACAGTCATTGGATCTGAGTTTATTGGGATCGGTGGAAGCTATGATGGGTCTGGAAGGTATTTTCCCCTGGGCTTATCTTGGTCTGGGCTGCAGCAACAAATCTCTTAGCCTCAGTTTCCCCATCTAAAAGTCAACCATCCTTCAGACCTCAACTACAGGTTCTGGTCTTCCACCCCTCCCCAATCCCCCTACCTCCACCCCGTCTCCTCTCACCATTCCCAGGTTAAAGGAATTTTATTCATGTACCACTCCCTAGCCCAGAAGAGCTGTGTGTACAGCCACAGGTTGAACCCATCCTTTCTAACGTTGTGTTCACTAATCTAAAGAACTTGGCCCTTAGTCTTAGTCATACATGCCTGGGCTGGTGGGACTGCAGGCCCTAGACCAGGATTAGAACCAAGGTCTCAGGGTGGCTATCTCACAGATTCCCTCAGGGGCTGGAGGATGTGTCTGCATACCCATTGCTGATTGAGGAGCTGTTGAGTCGAGGCTGGGGTGAACAAGAGCTTCAAGGCGTCCTTCGAGGAAACCTGCTTCGGGTCTTCAGACAAGTGGAACAGGTACACAGGTTTTGGAGAAAGGATAGTGTGTTAGGCCTCTAAAAAAGGAGAACGGATAGAGACTATAAGGAGTGTTAACAGGCAGTGGTCCGGGTAGTCCAACATTGGCTGTCTCTGACGGAAGGCCACAATGGAGTAGCAGCTCAGTGCACATGACTGGATGCCTTAGCAGTCCCAAACCAGTGCTGGAGTCCTAGGACATTCCTGGTCTTCAGTATCCATCAGAATCCCAAAGAAGTAGGTTCTAATACTATTTAAAAATACCTCAGAGACAGGATAAATGAACCTTCCATCGAGAAAGAGGCCAAGTGGGCTAAAAGCAAATGCTTCCTTCTGGCGTGTCCTTTTATTTGGGCGGCTACCAGAAGGTGTGGCCAAGATTTACAGTGGATCCCACTACCCCAAGTGATCCAGTCAAAAAAAAAAAAAATAGTTGCTCGTCCTGGCGCACACCTCTAATCCCAGCACTTGGGAGGTGAGAGTGGGTGGATCTCTATGAGTTTGAGGCTAGCCCTGTGGTGCTGACACACTAATCCACGCCCCTCGGCACTCAGGCGTCAGAGGCAGGTGGATCTCTCAGTTCCAGGAAGAGAGTGAGTTCCAGGATAGCCAGGAATATATAGAGAAACTCTGTCTCTACAAAAGAGAGAAAGAGAGAGAGAGAGAGAGAGAGAGAGAGAGAGAGAGAGAGAGAGAGAAAACAAACCACACAGAGAAATCCTGTCTAGAAAAAAAGAAACAGAGAGAGAAAAAATAAGAAAGAAAAAGAAAAGTGCTCACAGACATGGCCAACTGTCTGGGTTTTAGTTGATTACAGGTGTAGTCAAGCTAACAGTCAAGACTGCCTATCACAGATGGGTGGCTCAACGATTGCTGGTTGTTGGCTTGCCTTATTGTCGAATCCCTCCCCCAGGTGAGAGAGAAAAGCCTTGGACAGAGCCCGGTGGAGGTCAAGTTTCCAGAGAGGCAACAGAGCAGCATCTGCCACTCCCACCTGCTGCCTCAGCCTCAGGAGGACAAACATCAGGACGCACACTTGATGGTGACGAAGCTGCCAAATAGCCAGGTCCTCCAGAGGGCCTCAAAAGCCCCTCCATGCCCCTTACCAGGCCTCATGGCTGCTGTCACCTCCCTAACCCTCATCCTTTGGCTTTGTTGCTCTGACCACAGGTCAGTTTAGCAAAACCCACAAAATTCCCTTCCTCATTGCCCAGGTCCCAGCTTATGTTGAGAATAAATACCTGAAACACCAAGCCAAGTGTTTTCGTCCTTGTCCTCCTTTATTGTTGGGATTTGGGTCAGAAGGACTCTTGGTGAGGGAGCCTGAAGCTGGCTGACCTGGAACTCCTGGACTCAAGTGACCCCCCTGCCCCTGCCATCCAAGGACTAGAATTTAAAGCATGTGCCAGCTTTCTGGTTTTACTTGCTCCATATAAGAATCAGTTTGGCAGCCCTCGGGAAACAGAGGCTGGGGGATATCTATGACTTAGAGAATGGACAGTTCTAGGCCAGCCAGGCTGCACAGCAAGAGTCTCTGAAATAAACAAAGGGATAAATACTAGTCCTGGTCTAGCTGTGCTGACTCAAGCCTCATATCTTACAGGCAAGAAGATCATCCACAAATTCAAGGCCAGGCCTGTCTATATAGTGAGTTCCAGGCGAGCTAGGGATAAACACAGTAAGACTCTTTCTGAAAAAAACAAACAAGAAACTTGTACAAGATGTTACAGGAAAATAGTTATGACCTGAATATATAGACATAAAAAGCAGAAAACTAAATTAGTAACTTCTATGCGTTATTATCAAATACTTCCCAAAGAGTGAGGAAACAGGCCCTAGCCCGGAAGACATTTTTTAAAAATCATTTTTAGTAGGCTCAGTGGGGTTTTGTTTGTTTTAAGATTTATTATATGAGCATACTGTCACTCTCTTCAGACACACCAGAAAAGGGCATCAGATCCCATTACAGATGGTTGTGAACCACCATGTGTTTGCTGGGAATTGAGCAGTCAGAGCTCTTAACCACTGAGCCATCTCTCCAGCCCCCTTCGCCGCCCCCCCCCCCAAGGAAGGTATTTTAAATACAAATAGTTGACAGAGAGTTTGTATCTGGAGTCAGACAATCTGTTTCAAAATTAGCAAAGCATTAAGATAGGAGCAGAAATAAAAGTCTGAGGCCAGCTTGGGCTACTTAGCAAGATCCCCTGTCATAAACAAACAGGCTGGAGAAATGGAGAAATGGCTCATCAGCTAAGAGTTCTTGCTGCTTTTGCCAAGGACCTGGGTTTGGTTCCCAGCACACACATGTTGGCTTTATTAACTCTCCTTAACTCAGACCCCAGCAGCTCTTAAGCCCTTTTCTGTTTTCCTCGGGGGCCAGACATGCTCATGGTGCAAACACACACGAAGGTAAAACATCCATACACAGATAGGGTCTCACAGATAGGGAACCTGCTGGCCTGGTTCTCTCTGTGTAGACCAGGAGGCCTCAGACTTTTAGAGATTCACTTGCCTCTGCTTCCTAAGTGCTGGGATTATGAATGAATTTCACCATGCCTGGCAAATAAATTTTTAAAAACAGAACCAAATGTAGTGGCACTTACCTTTAATGGCCAGCACTCAGGGAGCAGAGGCAGGTAGATCTTTGTGAGTTCAAAGCCAGCCTGATCTACTTAGCAAGATCCAGGAAAGCCAAGGCAACAAAGAGAGACCTTTTCTCATGTCTCATAAAAACAAACAAAAATGCCTTTAATCCCAGCACATGGGAGGCAAAGGCAGACAGACCTTGGTGAGTCTAGCCAGCCTGGTCTATGTAGTGAGTTCCAGGATAGCCATGGCTACTACACAGAAAAATTCGGTCTTGAAAAAGAAATGAAAACAAGGGTGGGAGAGATGGCTCAGAGTTTAAGAGCACTGACTGCTCTTACAGAGGTCCTGAGTTCAATTCCCAGCAACCACATGGTGGCTCACAACCATCTGTAATGGGATCTGATGTCCTCTTCTGGAATGTCTGAAGACAGCTACAGTGTGCTCATATACATAAAAAATAGGGTTTGTTATTGTTGTTTTCAAGAATAGTTTTTAAAAAAAAAAAAAAAAAATTAGAAGTCAGGTGTGGTGGTACACACCTTTATTCCCAGCTCTCAGGAGGCAGGCTAATCTATGTGGGTTCGAGGCCAGCCTGGTCTAAAAAAGTTCTAGGACAGCCAGGGCTACACAGAGAAACCCTGTCTGGAAAAACAGAAAAGCAAAAAACAATCAGGGGTGGTGTGGTAGTACACACCTCTAATGCACACCACAGGCTGGTCCCTCTTAGATCCAGCTATATAATGAGTTTCAGGCCAAACAGGCCTACATAGGCCCTATCTCAAAAAAAAAAAAAAAAGGTCAAGACAGGACTGGCAAGATGACTCACCCTCTTCAGGTTAAGAACCTTACTAAACAAGTCTGGAGACCTGAGTGTGATCTCCAGGACTCATGGAAAAGCAAAAGGAGAGAACTGACTCCACAAAGTTGTCTTTTAACTCCACACTTGCAGTGTGTGCTGTGCATACACCCATACATGCACGCATCATACATACATGGCTACAGACTTTTAAAAGACGTTTGAATAGAAACTTCACAAGGAAAGAAATAAAAATGTCAAGGAGCCATATAAAAAGGTATTAGTCATTAGGGAGCTGCAAGATGAAACTTCTAAATTACCAGGGTTGTAGAGCATAATAGCCATGTAGAGCATGACTGAGGCCCTGGGCTGAGGCCTCAACACCAAAAAAACAACTCAGTCGCTTAGTCACTGTTCAACTGCTGTGAAGAGACACCATGACCCAGGCAACTCTTATAAGAAAAGCATTTAATCAGGGGAGGGGGTGGGGTGGGGTGGGGGGTGGGGGGGCTGCTTACAGTTTTAGAGTGTTAGCCCATCATCACGGCAGGAAGCAGCCATCGCGATGGAAAGCAGACAGGCGCTCTGCTGGAACAATAGCTGAGAGCTTACATCCTGATCTGCAGGCAGCTGGCAGGGAGAGTGAGACTGCACCTGATAGGAGCTTTTTTAAACCTCAAAGCCCACCTCCAGTGACACACCTCATTCTTTGAAAATAGCTCTACTTCCTGGTGACTTAGCATTCAAATATAAGGGCCTATGAGGGCCGCTCTCCTTCACCACCACACCTTGGAGCTTCCTTCTTCAGCTCACAAATCCACCTCCACCTGTGGAGTGCCTTTCTTTTCTTAATAAACTTCTGTTCCAGCCGGGCAGTGGTGGCGCATGGCTTTAATCCCAGCACTTGGGAGGCAGAGGCAGGTGGATTTCTGAGTTCAAGGACAGCCTGGTCTACAGAGTGAGTTCCAGGACAGCCAGGGCTACACAGAGAAACCCTGTCTTGAAAACAAACAAACAAACAAACAAAATAAACTCCTGTTCCTAAACTAACAAGCCCTCATATTGAAGATGCCTAGGATCTAATACATTAAAACCTTTTATATCAGACTGGGTGGTGGTGGCACTTAGGAGGTACTCTACCTCCCCAGCACTCTGGAGTCAGAGGCAGGCATATCTCTGTGAGTTCAAAGTCAGCCTGTTGTACAGAAAGAGTTCCAGTGTACAAAGAAAAACCTTGTCTCAAACAAACAGAACCAAGACCCTTTTATATCTATGCTTTTTTTAAAAAAAAAAAACCATAACCCACTTATTGCAGGCCAGGGATGTCTCAAGCAGTCTCCATTCTGCTGGTCTTTTGATTCTGTCTGTCTTCAGACCATCGACTTGTCTGTGACAGTAGGAGTGGTCCTGTAGGTCCTGCCAGCCACTGTTCTCTTTATGTAGGATCCATAGTGCCAGTTGCCTTGGGTGGTCTTGCCACAGAAGGAGCAAGTGTGCTTGGCATGCTGGACCATTTCAATTTTTGCCACCGTTTTCAAGAAGGAGGCGTTACAGTGGGTCCCCTACTTCCTGAAGATCCCAGCCTTATTGGGGTGTTCCACAGCTGCTTACATAAATCTTTAGGTTTTCCCTATAGCTATAGCAAATTCTTTTTTTTTTTTTTTAATTTTTTTGGTTTTTCGAGACAGGGTTTCTCTGTGTAGCCCTGGTTGTCCTGGAACTCATTATGTAGGTCAGGCTGGCCTTGAACTCAGAAATCCACCTGTCTCTGCCTACCAAATGCTGGGATTAAAGGCGTGTGCCACCACTGCCCGGCTTATAGCAAATTCTTTATTGAGGTAAAACTCTATATACTATAAAGCTAACTATGTAAAAGGCCAATTCAGAGCTGGGGAGATGGCTCAGAGAGTAAAGTGTCTAGCTGAGTCAGAGAGCTTCAGATTCCAGGAGAGACTTAGCCTCAAAAACAAAAAAACATGAATCAGGGTCTGGGGAAGGAGCCACAGGTGATATGTCAGGCCACGAAGGTGGTAAAAGAGACTCCTGAAACAGCCCAAGAAGCAGGCTACTCAGAGATAGATGGGGAAGGCATGGCTTTCCAGTAAAAATGGAAGGAGAACAAAAGCAACTCAATAACTAACAGCCAAGGCCACCAAGAAGGGCCCTGGTCACATGTGCAATTAAGAAAAACAGAATAGGGGACTGGAGAGATGGCTCAGCAGTTATGAGCACTGACTGCTCTTCCAGAGGTCCTGAGTTCAATTCCCAGCACCCACATGGTGGCTCATAACCATCTGTAATGGGATCAGATGCCCTCTTCCGGTGTGTCTGAAGACAGCAACAGTGTACTCATATACATAAAATAAATAAATATATCTTTAAAAAAAGAAACACAAAAAAATCCAGTAAAAAGTACCTGAGGTGATAGTGACCATCTTTTCACTCCTATTTAAACATCTAGATTCCCTGCCATTCCATCTTTTGCCACCTGGGATTTAATCACAGCACAAAGGAAGAAACATTGAAATTGGTTGACCAGTAAGCCCCAGGGTTCTCTGTCTGACTCCCTATCACTGAGATTACAAGTATCCGGGCTTATTATTTTTTAATGTGCATGTGTGTTTGCATACTGAGTTTATGTGCACCACAGAGGCCAGAATAGAGTATCTGTCCCCTGAAACTGGAGTTACAGGAGACAGCTGTGAGACACCATGTGTTGCTGAGAACACAAGTCAGGTCCTCTGCAAGAAGAAGTACTTTTAACTGAGGAGCCATCTCTCCATTCCCTAGCTAAACACACACACACACACACACACACACACACACACACACATGATTTGGGGTTAAACTCAGGTTCTCATGTTTGCAAGGTGAATTTGTTGATTTCTTTCATGCTGTGATTAAATCCTGGTTAGAAACAGTTTAAGGAAAGAGGCATTTTCTTTGGGTCACAGTTCCAGGGTCTAGTCCATCATGGCAAGAAAGTCACAGGAGTCAGAGCTTGAGGCAATGGGTCACAATGCTTCTGCAGCCAGAAAACAGAGAAGATGAATTCTGGTTTTCAGCTCGAGTTCTTTTTTCATGGTCCCAGGACCAAAGCTCAGTGAATGGTGGCATCCACAATTAACATGGGTCTCTTCATTGCAATTGCCCAGACTAGCTCCTCACAGCAAGATAGAGGCTATTCCAACATAGATAATATCTCTGTGTTCCCAGAAGCTTGCTTCCAAAGTGATTCTAGATCCTACAGGTCGAACTAGGCAAGCACCTTAGAACTGAGCTATTTCCCCAGTGCCCCCAGTGGCGTTTGGTACAATCACAGTTCCATGATATTTTAGTCATGGTAAAAGGAAACCTACCATTACATGGTTACTCTCTATTTCCTTCCTTCATTCCCACCCAACCACCAATCTGATTTTTGTCTCTGGGGAGTTTCCTGTTCCTTACAGTTGAAATCTTACGCTCTGTGACTCATGTCTGGCTTCTTTACCATACTATTTGTGAGTTTCATCTCCCCATTGGGCTTTTCCTTGGAGGGTTGTTTGTTTTTGTTTTGAGACAAGGTCTCAAATATCCCAGGCCAGCTTCAAACTCCTTGTACAGAGAAGGATAGCTCTGAACTTCTGAGCCTGCTGCGGCTACATCTGGCCTAAGTGCTGAGATTACAGGCAATCACTACTTATTACATCCCGTTTTCTGTGGTAGGCACTAGAAAAGCACTCTACCAACTGAGCTACATCTTGAGAGAACCTCTATTTTTGTTCTTTTGAGACAGGGATTATACATAGCCCAGGCTGTCCTCAAACTCAGCCTCTTTTTTTGTTTTTTGTTTTGTTTTTTTGAGACAGGGTTTCACTCTGTAGACCAGGCTGGCCTCGAACTCAGAAATCCGCCTGCCTCTGCATCTGCTGGGATTAAAGGCGTGTGCCACTACTGCCCAGCTTTTTTTTTTCTTTTTAAAGATTTATTTATTTTATGTACATGAGTACACTGTCACTGTCTTCAGACACGCCAGAAGAGGGCGCCAGATCCCATTACAGATGGTTGTGAGCCACCATGTGGTTGTTAGGAATTGAACTCAGGACCTCTGGAAGAGCAGTCAGTGCTCTTAACCACTGAGCTATCTCTCCAGCCCAAACTCAGCCTCTTATTTCTGCTGTTCCAGGAGTGCAGGGTAGCTCACACACGATGCCCAAACTTTCCTCTATTTTAATTTGATTTTCTGGGATTTTTAAAAGTCAGATGTTAGGGTTCCTGTTGTCAATCTTCTGTAGCTCTCTTTTCTCCCTGCCTAGCTGCCCTGAAACTTACTATACATAGACCTGGCCTGCCTCTGCCTCTCTAGAGCTGGAGAAATGGCTGAACACTTAAGAGCCCTTGCAGACACTTGCAGAGCACAGAGCACCAGAGTTCAGTTCCCAGCGCACATCAGATAACTCACCACTACCTGCAACTACAGCTCCAGGAGAATTGACACCTTTGACCTTCCAGGGCACCTGCACTCCTGTACATAAATTCACACAGAGACAAACATGGATACATATAATTAAAAAGAAAACATCCAGGCATTGTGTTTTATTCCAGCACCTAGGAGACAGGGACAGGAGGATCACTGTGAGTTTGAGGCTAGCCTGGTCTACATAGAGATCAAGGCCAGCCAGAGTTACATAGTGAGACTGTCCGGGGAAAAACAGAAAAGCAAGGAAAAAAAAAAAGAAGAAAGAAAATAACTCCTAAAAAAAGAAAGAGAAGATCAGTGTCATCCTGCCTGATGTGTGTGTATGTGTGTGTGTGTGTGTATGTGTGCGCGCACATGCGCGTGTAGGACAAAAGTCGACTTCAAGTGTTATTCCTCAGTAGCCACCCATCTGGTTTTTGTTTGTTTGCTTATTTAGTTCTGGTTTTTGGTTTGGCTGGGGAAATATTATTAGTTATACCTAGTATTTCTTATATTTTTATTATTTATTACTCATGGCTTCTTCTTCTTCTTCTTCTTCTTCTTCTTCTTCTTCTTCTTCTTCTTCTTCTTCTTCTTCTTGTTTTTTCGAGACAGGTATGCACCACCACTGCCCGGCTCATTCTTATTTTTTAAATTTAAAGGTAATTGCGTTATTTTTATTTGTGTGTGTGAGAGAGAGATAAAGGGGGAGAGAGAAGAGAGAGAGAGAGAGAGAGAGAGAGAGAGAGAGAGAGAGAGAGAACATGAACCCTGGTATGGTCTGAGGAGGTGCTGGTGTGGGTGCTGGGACCTGAACTTGGGTCTCCTGCAAGAACAAGAAACGCTTGTAACCAGGACGCCTTCTATACAGAGGAGAGCGCAGGATAGAAGACGCAGAGAGGAGAGTGCAACCGGAAAGCAGCTAAAGGTGCCAAAAGGAGAGGGAGGCTAGGTAGCAGCACGGAAGGGCTGACTTGGAAGGATTAGCCGTTGAGCTGCTACAGGGAGGTCCTAGCCGACCAGCCCACCCAGGCGGTTGGAGCTGGGAGGTGGCAGCAGAGGGCGTGGATCATAGAGTCAGCCCAAGTTCTAAAGGCTAAGCCAGAAAGGGGAAAGAATAGAGATAGAACAGAAAGATGAACCCTGAGGCTTTCTGATAGGAAGGAAGGTGTGGTGGTGGTGGTGGTGGTGGTGTGTGTGTGTGTGTGTGTGTGTGTGTGTGTGTGTGTGTGGAAGAGGCCAAAAGAACAACTCAGAAAGATAAAAATTCTCAAGTAAAGGCGACTAGATAAGTTATCTGAGTGTGAAAGAAGTTAGCACCAAGAAAGGAGAGGACTCGGGTGCAAGAACCACCAGGAGGTGAGGCTTTGATGGAGCAAGTTCAGATGAGATAGTTGGGCTATCCCAAAGTGTCGATGAAGGCTGGGCGTGTGTCGCCTCTACCGAGGAGGCTAAGGACTACAGCTTCAACCACGTCCTACGGGAGAGGATGCAGCTAGGACTGAGGGCAGAGAGTGTAGGTTCAAGGGGACTTGGCTACCAAAGTCCTGGAGAAGCGTTAGAGAGAAATGGAGGAGGGTGTATGTAGGGGTGATGAAAGACTTTAGGGGTTTTGGGGTGCCACTGAGACATTGGGCAGGCCCTGCTAGCTTTCCCGCTAAATAACAGAAAGTGATTGAGAGCTAATTAGATTCAGGGCGCAGAGCCAGTGCACCCTGAACCCCGTCTCACCATCATAAAACCCCTAAAAGTTAAAACGATTTTCCCTCACTTTATTAAGTATCGCATCTGGGGCTCAGAGAGGGCAATCCCTTAACCAGAGTCACACAGGAACCCAACCCTCCAGCAGCTAGAGAAGTTCGTTCCTGGGGTCCTCTCGCCACCTCCTCAACCCCCCTCGGGGAGGAGCCGACCCGAGCCCCTCCTGCTCCCCGCCCTCGAGGGGAGGCCCGGGGGGCGGGTGGAGGAAGTGAGCGCAGCGGGGTGGAATGCGAGCGGGCGGGGCGGGCCAGCCTGGGGCGGCGGGGACAGCCGGCTGGAGGCCGGGACTCCGGGCCCAGCGCGCGCGATGCCTCACTTCACCGTAGTGCCGGTAGATGGGCCGCGACGCGGCGACTATGACAACCTCGAGGGGCTCAGTTGGGTGGACTACGGGGAGCGCGCCGAGCGGGAAGACTCGGACGGTGAGGGTGCGCCCGGCGGGGGCTGTGGCCGGGACGGGGGGCGTCTACACGGGAACTCGCGCCTTCGGACCGCGCGCGCAGACGTCCATGCGGACTCTACTTTTCTTGATCCTTGCGCGCTCAGACCGAGGAGTCTTTTTGGTCCCGGACTCCCCGGCTAGGTTGTCCTCCACCCACCCCCAGCTCCTCCCACGAGGGCCGCGGGCGGGGGCTGCAGACGTGGCCGCCTAGGGAGGCCGGCTAGCGGGCTGCCTCACTCAGGCTGGTGCCGAACGCGCCTCAGGTCCGGGTCCAATGGAAGCCTGGATTTCAGCTCCCTCACTTTCTGTGAATCGCCTCCATCCTCTTGAGTGTCACCCTCTCTTCCCCTATGACTCACCGCCCCTCTCTTGTCCTCTCCCTACCCCTGCCTCCTTGCACACTGGTCCGGTAGGAGCAAAGGGTGTGCTCGCCGAAGGGCCTGTATTGGCCTTGGTGTAAATCTGTGGGTACCATGGACATCTAGGGAGCAGTCACAACGGGCCAGGCTTGTCTAGGCACTGTACGTGAAGCAACTCGTTTTAATCCTCCTAACCTCCCCTATGGGACAGGTTCTGTTACTCGCACTTAGGAAGGAGTGAAGGGAGGTGAGGAAGAGTTATGTAACTTGTTCCAGTGGGATTCAAACCCGGATATGAGAGAATAGTGCCTTAACTTAACCTAGGTATTAGGGCTGGGCACAGAGTGCCTCCCCCTTCCAGTGCCTCTTTCTCCATCTTCCACCCACCGAGGCTCCTCACACTTTGAATGGGAACAATACTGGGAATGTGTGTCTGTCTATATAGCTGTATAGGCATGTGTAAATGCACGTGTGTAGCTAAGTATCACAGGGTGAAGGCAGGGTCAGGTCAGGACGTCCTCGTGGCTACTGTTTCCAGCAAGGCTGCCAGAGATGAGTGCTATGATTGATAACAAATGCCTGTGCTGTCTGGGACTGACCGTGATAGAAACACGTAAGAAATGTTTGTTGTGTCTAGTGATAGTATCAGGCTATCTGACAGGTCTGTAATGGTGACATGCTTGAGGGGTAGGCTGTGCTTGCTGTGCGTGATGGCTTTATCATCTGGCTGCTGTGTGTATAAACAAGCCAGGGACATGGACTGCCAGATGTCACAGAGATTTGTCAGGTTTCACAGCTATGTGTAAGTAACCCTAGGTTCAACATGCCTGGCTGCCCCTGGCCTGGTCCAAGAGGTCAGAACAGTTTCTCTCCTTCCCTGGGATTGAAAGGATGTCTGTCCCCAGATGGTGTACTAAACTGCATCCTTGAGATTAGCCTGGACCAATGGGCAGTACTGAGCCTTTTCTTTGGCTCCGCCTTGGTCCCTCACAGGTTGACAGGAGTAAGCTGGAGCTATGCTGGCTGCTGGCTGTGTCCTGCCAGATCCCTCCAGGCCAGGCCAGCTCCTCCCACCCCCACCTCCTTCTTCTCTTCCTATTTACTCCTTTTCATCTAGATTGTGGTGTGTCTGCAGCATGGGGGACACCCTGCACCCGGGTGAGTGATTCTGCTTCTTCTTTGTGGATACAGCAAAGGATCAGAGAACACAGAACTATCTTAGGACGACTTTCTTAGGATTCCCCCCCCAACACAGACAGACAGACAGACACGCGCACACACACACACGCGCACACACACACACACACGTTTTCGTGCCTCTGCTCTGAGGGGCATACATAGGCTGGCTCATCTAGGTGGCCTGTGGCAGGAGTAAGACAGTCATGGAAGGACATTATAGGTAGAGGTCATGTACCTAGGGACCAAAAAGGTCACCCAGGTCACTCCCTACCATTGGGACTTTCACAGTTGCTGGTAGGATCACACCTTCCTGCTACATAGGGAGCCCCAGGCCTGAGCTGTGCCCTAGTTCTCTGGGGGGGTCTCAGGTAATATCCAAAAAGCTTGAGCCAGGCAGGCAGGCAGGCAGGCAAGCCTAAACCTGCCCTGGAATTTTTGGAATAGCTGAGGCCAGGGTGGGTAGCTTGAAGTGGAGGGGAGTACAGACCTGAGGCTCTGCTTAGACCCTTTCATATCCCATAATCCTATGAGAGGGGTCCTTAAGTGAGGCTTTGCAGAGTGCCCTGCCTGTGTCTGAGACCAGACAGTACTTTTTCTGATGAATCGGGGAAGTTGGAAGAGAGGGTTATTTTCTCTACTTCATAGAAGATGACATAGAAGTGCGGAGAGATTAAGCAGTTTTCTATGGGTCACACAGGGCAAGGGGCAGGAATTCAAGCCAGCCTGCCAGACCTCTGAAAACCCAGAGGCGAGGGTATGCACACAGTGGCCAAACTACATATATATACCAGAGGTCTTTTCTATGCTGAGGTATTGTGCTGTACCCCAGAGTGCTCCCTAAATGGACTGGGTTCTAGAATGTGAAAAGAGAACCCGCAGCTCAACTCCCATTGCTGTGATAGACCCCGGACCCAGGTCTGGCCCTCCTTACTAAACAGCCTTGTCTTGTTCTTGAAAGGGGTGATTGACATGTACCAGAAGGTAAGGACTGGAGACAGAGTTTAGAAGAGTGATGCTTGCAGGAACGAAGGATCAGGTGGGTCACGGGAGGGGGCACTGTTGTGTGCTCAGCTTAGTCTTTTGTAGGATTCTTTTCCTTTGGTTTCTTTTTTAAAACACAAGGTCTCAGGTAGTCCAGGCTAGCCTTGAACTTGATATGGAACTAAGGATGATTTTGAACTTCTGATTCTCTTGTCACCACCTCCTGACTCTTGGCATTCCACACCTATGCCACCAAGCTCAGCTTCATGAGGTACTGGGAATCAAACCCAGGGCTTTGTGCATCCTAGACAAACACTCTACCACCTAGGCTACATTGCTAGTCCTCTGGCTTCTTCGTTTATTTCTTTATGCAGCCCAGGCTGCCCTGGAAACCACTGTGTAGCCTGAATTGATCTTGAGCTCAGGCACTTCCGTAGCCTCCCAGGGGCAAGAATTACAGGTTTGTACCACCATACCTCGGTCTACAGCAGTGTTTCCCAGCTCGTGAGTCACAACCCCTTTGGGAGGGTCTAACAGCCCTTTTACAGGGGTCGCCTAAGACCATTGGAAAACACAGCTATTTACATTATGATTCATAACAGTAGTAAAACTGCAGTTATGAAGTAGCAATGAAATAATTGTATGATGGGGTAGTCACCACAACGCGAGGAACTGTATTAGAGGGTTGTAGCGTAAGGAAGGTTGGGAACCACTGCTCTACAGTTTCTACATGATAGTATGTTCTTCCTAGAAACAAGTAGTGTCAGTGGCAGGACAGCCTGCAGTGTGTGCATTTAGAATAATCAATATTTATTTCCAGCTTCATGGAAGGATACAGAGGAGAGGGCAAGAACTGAGAATAAGAGCTGGAGAGATGACTCAGTGGTTAAGAGCACTGACTGCTCTTCCAGAGGTCCTGAGTTCAAATCCCAGCAACCACATGGTGGCTCACAACCATCTGTAAGGGGATCTGATGCCCTCTCCTGGTGTGTCTGAAGACAGCTACAGTATATGTGTGTGTGTGTGTGTGTGTGTGTGTGTGTGTGTGGAGAGAGAGAGAGAGGGAGAGAGAGAAATATATACAGTAAGAGAGAATATACATGTATATATAAAATATATAAGATAAATAAATCTTTGGGGGAAAAAAAAGAACTGAGAATAAATAATTTATGGAGACTCCTAGCAGGCAGGAAGGGAAGTAAGATGAGCTTCAGAGACGCCATTTTCATTTCTGTTACTTTCTTCATGTTGCACTTCTCGGTCAAGAGTTTTCTATGTAAATGGCAGCCATGGCTGGATTTTGCCTTTTTTTTTTTTTTTTTTTTTGTGCTTCCTTATTCTGAATGGGCATGGAAATTAGCACAATACCAGAGTGTCTGAGGAGCTACCTGACTTCATCAGGCTTTAACATGACCTGGGTTGAAATGGCTGCTGGCGTTGGCATTGACCTTCATTGCCTTGATCTGCACAATCATCCGATGTGGAACAGAGAGCCAGGTGTGCAAAGCCAGGCACATGGACCTCCTATGATCCTGGCATTGGGAAAATGGAGCCAAGAGGAGCCCTGGGGCTTGCTGGCCAGCCAGTCTAAGTGAATTGGTGAGCTCTGGGTTCCGTGAGAGACCCAGTCTCAAAAAATAAGGTGGAGAATAGAATACACCTGATGTTGACCGTAACCCGTATAAGTAGGTCGGTATGCACACATCCACCACACGAACATATACAAAAAAGCAAGTATGAGGGCTGGGCGTGTGCTTACATCTGTGTTTCCAACCCTTGGGAAGCTGGGGCAGGAGCGTTGGCACAAGTTTGAAGCCAGCTTGGGCTACATTTAGAACCTGTCTCAGAGGAGGAAAGGGGAGGGATAAAGAATGTGTTTGCGGCCCAGTGGTAGAGCGTGAGTCTGTGGGTTTATCCCAACACACGGCAAAAACAGATGCGTGTGCTTTTTCCTGGCTAGTTTCGGAGGCACATTTTCACCAGCCTGAGATTTGAGTTGGGGCTGGCCTCTTAATCTGTTCTGGAGTAAACTGGCTGGATCTGGGAACCAAAAGGCTAACGAGTAATCTCGACAGCAGTCCGTGCCCCTGCAATTCCTACGCTTAACTCAAGATCCATCTGGTGCTCTGGCTTTCCCAATGGCTTTTTTCTGGTTCCTTGTACCCATGCAAGATTGGCTCCATCTCCCAGCATGCTCTGGGTTACCCTCTGGGACACCTGACGCAGTGCATGGTGGGGTAGTTAGCTGACCCCTTGTAGGCCATGGCAGCAGAAGACGTTCTGTGTAGTTTCATCTTCCTGGAGGATGAAATGGTGCCTTATACTGTAGGAGTGCCAGATCCTTGGGAGGAAGGAAGGTGGGGCCTCAGGGTTGGTCGTGGCCAGGCCCCACCTCCTCATCAGTTCCCGCCCTTCATGTACACGCAAGTGTCACTAATGTGGAGATTTGGAGTCTTCTACATAGAATGACGACCCGGGATTTGATACCTGGGTGCTTCCTTGACGGCCCTTCAAGAAGGCTGACAAGTGATGGGAAAACAGAGACGGAACTTGTAAACGCTGCGGCTTCCAAAACCATTTTAGAGCGATGGTGTGTGTTTGCCGGCATCTCAGCCTCTTGGCTAAGATTAAGTGCAGAGCTGTTCTGTGGGTTGGCTCTCTGGGTTGGGGTATAGGCTGGAGCCCTGGGAGGTAGTAACTCACTGGAATTCTTTCCCTCTCTTTCTACAGGACAGGGTAACCACAGAGAGAACAGCCCTTTCCTTTGCCCTTTGGATGCCTCCAGAGGAAATGACTACTATGACCGGAACCTGGCACTGTTTGAGGTATCTAAGGAGCCATTCAGGTGTGGTAGGCTGGCAGGGGCTTCTCCGGCCTCTCAGCTAAGCATCAGGCTGGCTTCTCTTCCAGTCCTGTCTGCCCTCCCCTCTTTGCAGCCATCCAGGCTGTGGTTCTCTTGGCACTTTCAATACACTTCGCCTTCCCAGACCCATTTGCAACCTTACCTCCGTTCTCCAGGGCCGTTCGCCTTTGCCTGCCTTGTAGCCCCTCACCAAGGTGACTACTTCCTCCTCCCCTCCATTCCTAGGGCTTCTCCCAGCCTATGGCTCTGGTCCCTGCTGTGAATAGAATCTTTTCTTTCCTATTGGCTCTTCCAACTGTTACCCTCTGGTTACAGAGGCCTGTTTTTCCTCCAGCCTCTGTCCCATTCTGCCCTCCATAGCTACAGCTGTAGTGGACGTGTCTCTGGAAAGATTCCCATATTTGTGCTTTACAACTGAAAATTTTCCTTTTCACACCCAAGCTGAGAAGTAGGATCTGGATTTAAGACATGGTTCAGATTCCTAAACTCTGAATGCATACATTCATCTGCCTCACGGCCAAGTAATATCAGCTTCTTGGTCTCCACACACCCAAAGGGCCTACATTTTCACTCGTCACTCCTAAACCAGCAGGGGCTTCCTGCGTATGGGGTCAGAAAGGACCTAGCAAAGGCTTAAGACCATGGGTAGATGGCAGAGTCACAGTGCTTAGGCCACAGGGGCAGGGGCACTTTGGATCCCTTTGAGTGCCAGAAATCTTATGCTCTATCCCCACCTGAAGGTGTGTGTGTGTGTGTGTGTGTTGATATGAATCCTAGAGACCCAGCCATAGCTTCAAAGTGGTGGCCAGGTAGGCAGAATGAAGTGTGCAATCTGTCTGCCTGCCAGCAGAGCCTGCCTTTTCTTCTCCCCTGAGGCAGGTGATTTTCACAAATGAGCTGGCAGTGATTACAGCCAAGGTTGGGCAGAGAGACCAAGCCACTGGGCAGGGCCTTTGAATGCTGCCTTCTGGGGTGTGGTGCCCACACCTGCCCAGTTAGCTGGCTTGGGTTTCCCCAAGCAAGAGCCGGGATCAGGTCCAGGCCTGCCTCAGGGCTTGGCACTGGGCCAGCAGCCAAGCTGCTGGCTCCACACAGGTAGCCTGACACTGGCCTAGCCTGGCCCATTGCCATCTTGCCCCGTGGCTTTGTTTACAGGAGGAGCTGGACATTCGCCCAAAGGTGTCATCTCTCCTGGGCAAGCTTGTCAGCTATACCAACCTTACCCAAGGAGCCAAGGAACACGAGGAAGCTGAGAGTGGAGAAAGTGGCCATCGAAGAGCTGCCAAGGTGAGCAAGTCAGGGTCAGCAGAGGGACCACATCTGGGAAGATAGACAGGTTACCATGGAAGTAGATGTTGGAAATAGATGTTTTCCTGTGTGGTGTTGAACATACGTGGACCAGTAGGTGGTAGGCATGGAGGAGGAGAAATGAGTGTCTTCATCTGAAGCAGCTGTCAAAGGCTGAGCTAAGTGGTATGGAAGAGCTGGGGGCAGAGGAGCCTCAAAAGCAACAGAAAAAACAGTAGCTCCTTGTACTTAGTGGACCCGGGATCTTGACTATTATTTACACACACACACACACACACAGAGAGAGAGAGAGAGAGAGCACTTTGAGACAGAAACCTGGCTTGGCAGTACACACCTAGAGTCCTAGTGATTTTAAAGGGACCAAAGGAGACAGATCGACTGTCCCAGAGGCTATCTTCGGCAAATAGCTGTGCTTGAAAGGAGCTGGGGTCTGATCCTGGCTGTGTGATTCTCATTGGCAGTAAGCACAAACCAAAGTAATTCCTGGGTGAAATAAACCAGGTGATCAGCAGCTTCAGACCTGCTTATGAGATACAGGTGTTGCTGAGGCAGATCTGAGAGAGAGGGAGGGAGAGAGGGAGAGAGAGAGAGAGGGAGAGAGAGCCAAGCTAAAGTGCATCCTTTCCCTTCTGCTTATAGACATCTGCCCACTCTTCAGAGGGCCGCTGATTTCTTGAAGTGGTCTAGACCTGACCCCTGGTTGTGATTTTGTTGGCATGTTCTGAACTAAAGATAGCAAGAACTCTGCCTGTCTCTAGCCATCCGTATCCAGCCCTGTAGGAGAGTTCTCAACTTCCAAAGAGTTTTGCTCAGTGCTGGTAGGATCCTTGGACAATGCTGGGGAGGCCATAGCTAGGAATGAAAAACCCTCCAAGAAAGGTCTGTGGGAGAGAATCCAGAGTTAACCTATAGTTTAATCAGGAGCCTGAGTGCTCAGCCACACAGTTTACCTGATCCTACTATGCTGGTGTACAAAGGCAGCTAACAGCCCTAGCCCCACTGGCTGATCTGTGGAGGGAGGAAGAGTCCAGCCAAATCTATTAGAAAGCCAAGGAGCCATGGGCCTCAGGAAAGAAGGCTTGAAGCAGGGAAGGAGGGTCTCCAGTCAGACCATGCCTGAAAGTCAGCCTTTCCCTGGCAGCTACTTCTGCTCTAGCTCAATGACCTTCCCAGGCTGCCAGGGGTTATTTAGGGATTCAAAAAGCATTTCTGGCCCAGCCCTTTCCCACACTGCCCTTTTCTTAGAGTGACTCAGCCTAGGATGGGGGTAGGAGAAGGAGTTCTTGTTACAACCACTGCCCAGTAGGTGGTGTCCTCTGAGAATGGCTCCAGAACCCCAATAAGGTTATCTCTCACCTAGACAGCCTTGTGTGGGAGTGCATGTTCTTGTCCAGGTTCTTTTGAAGATCCTCAGGCCTCAGGCCTGGCCCAGCTTCAGGGAAGAAGAGGCTTTGCTGGAGTTCTGTGGATGCTCTCAAGATGCCATTGGCCTGGACTGCATCAGTGTTGGCTCTGCACACACAGCCTCTGCCATGGCCTCCTGGGTAGCCCCTCACCTGCCTTTACAGAATTGAGAAACTACCAATCTGTATGCTAGAGTGTTCTCAATTGCTCACAGCCTCATCTCTGTTCTGTCTGTGGGACTCCCCTAAATCGGAAGGGACTTAGAAGGCACTGCTTACTAGGTTCAGGAGCATTTGGGGGCCTTGTTGGGCATGTTGGTGTGAGAACAGTAAACAAGCTGTATTAGGGTTAATATATTTATTTAACACACAAATATATTAAGTGTATAACATTTAAATTACATAAATACATACAATTGTATATTATATCTCATAATATGGTATGTATAATTATAAATATATAGTTATAAATAAGCAAACACACATGTATGTGTGTGTATGTGTGTGTGTGTATATATATATATATATATATATATATATATATATATATATGATTTGCTAAAGTGGCTTACAAGTTGTGATCCAGCTAATCCAACAATGGCTGTCTACCAAGAATCCAGTAATTTTTCAGTCCATGAAGCTGGATGTCTCAGCTGGTCTTCAGTATTTGCCAGATTCCCAAAGAAGTAGGAATAGACTTGCTAGTGAGAGTGAAGGCAACTTGGCAAAGAGAAAGCAAGCTTCCTTCTCTTCTTCCGTGTCCTTCATATAAGCTGCCAGCAGAAGGTGCGGCCCAGATTAAGGAGGTTCTTCTCACCTCAGAGATCTGGACTAGAAGTGGGTCTTCCCACTTCTGATGATTTTATTAAGAAAAAAAAGTCCCTCACAGGTATACCCAGCCATTTGGGTCTTAGATAATTCCAGATGTAGTCTAGTTGAGAACCAGGAATAGCCTTCACACAAGCCAAGTTGACTAAACAGTCATAGATATACCAGTAAACTGGACTCTAGTCCAGAAGGATGCAATTCAAAGCTGGTGCTGACAGGAGAGGTGAAGTATGTCTAGAGGCCAGAGCCAAGGAGTCTGGGCCACATATCCCACACTTCATTAGAGAGCAGTGCAGAGGATTTTCAACAGGAATCATGGGATTGGACTTGGTTTTCAGTATGGAGAAGTTGGCAGGCATCCGGTGACCCCAGTAAAGTTTGGTAAGAAGCAGGCCAGTGTCAGGGCAGCAGGGAGATAGGAATTTGTCTACTTGAGTTGGAGATGGAGTTAGAGAGGGGGAGGAGTGGGAACAACATTCTGAGTTTTGGCTTGGGTAATGAGACCTGCTGGGTGAGAGAGGGCAATCTGAGACAGGCTGTACTTTACAAAAGTTGAACAGAAATGAGAAACTAGATATTGCAGTGCACTCCTGTAATCTCTGTACCCAGGAGGCTGAGTCAGGAGGATGGCCACAAGTTTCAGGCCAACATGGTTTATATAGTGAATCCCAGGATAGCCTAACTAAAGAATGAGACTCTCAAAAAAGAGAAGAACTAGAAATAACCATGTGCACCTATTATCCTAGCACATGGGAGCCTGAGGCAGGGAGATCATTGAAAGTTTGAGGCTTGCTTAATCTGCATAGAGTTCCAGGCTAGCCAGGACTATACAGTACCTTATCTAAAAGGCAAATGAGCAAAAGCAGCAGAAGAGAGAAGACAATACTTTGATGTGAGGGGAGAGCTAAGCTTTATACATAAACGTTATGTATAAGATTTAGAACCTTACACCTAGGAGAAGAATAGGGCCGTGTCCATCAAGGTGGCTCAGTGGCTAAAGGCACTTGAGGCATGAGCCTGGGGACCTAAGTTTGAGAGAACTGGTGCTGAACGTTGCCCTCTGGCCACCACACGCACACTGCAGTGTGTACATGCCACTCACACTCATGCAATAATGATTTTAAATAAATAAATAAATCAATCGAGTCTCAAGTCTTCTTAGCCTGAGCTGGCTTCCTATGGGAAAGATAGCCTAGCATCTGCTCCTACCTCCTGTGCTCCACTGGACCCCAGGTATAGAGGCTGCTGAATGACTAGGGCCTCCTTCCTGTGGTGTATCTGGACCTCTCTGATGCTGTGTGCCCCCTGTCCTCCTGCCCACCTAGGCACCCAGCATGGGCACCCTCATGGGAGTATACCTGCCCTGCCTACAGAATATCTTTGGGGTGATCCTCTTCCTGCGGCTGACTTGGATGGTGGGCACAGCTGGTGTGCTGCAGGCTCTCCTCATTGTCCTCATCTGCTGCTGCTGTGTGAGTGTCCCTATGCACTGGAGCTGGGCTGGGCATGGGTCAGGTGGCTCTACAGAGCCGACCCAGCTGAGCCGCTCATCCAGGCCTTCCCTTCTACAGACCCTGCTGACAGCCATCTCCATGAGTGCCATCGCCACCAATGGCGTGGTTCCAGGTAAGTAAATGCCACCCGTGGGGCCTCTTGTAAGGAACATGCTTAGAATTCAACTCCATCTGCCTGCTGGCTTCCATTGTTCCTCCTTCTCAGGCAATATCTGGTAGAGTCCCATCCTTGACTCTTAAGATGGTGCCTGTTAGGAGCGTTCCTGCCCAACAAACTTTGAAGTCGCCATTGTGTTTTGTTAATATAAGAGTAGTGTGCCCTGCACAAGAAAGAGCGGAGCTTGTTTATCGTGCGAGCTTAAAGGGGCAGGAAACAGAATAGAAGTACCCACCACCTCACCAGGCTGAGCTCATTACTGCTAGCCTTTTGAAGGTACATGGTCTTGGGCACATACAAACTATTAGTCTCTCTGTGTGGATATATACAATCAATATTTCTCATATATATTCACCTATATATGTTTATGTATTTCCCCAGATTTGGAAATTTTTTTTTAAAGCAGGTTACTCTACCCTAGGGTATAACCCATGTATGGAATAGTCTCCTATTTATGGGTTCTTCTTTTTCAACATTGATTTTTTTTCCAGTCTTTTGTGATATGTGATATGTGTGTCACTACATAGCCTTGGGTGGCCTGGAGCTATGTAGACCACGCTGGCTCTGAATGTGAAGCGATCTTGCTTCTGCCGCCTAAGTGCTGGGATTGCAGGCATGTGCTGCTACACCAGCCTTTTTTTTCCCCCTCACCATTATTGTCATGAACAGTCTGGAACGCCCTTGATGCTTCCTTTAGGGGACTCCTAGAGGAAGTTGACCCCCCTTGCATTTTTGATGCCCATTATGATTTGACGGCAGTGGTGGATCAGTCTTCTCTCCATATTCTTACCACTTTGGGGCCCAGTACTGACTGCCAGTTTTCTAGGAGTGCTCGATTCTAATAGAAGCAAAGGCTCAGGCAGGCCCATGCTGAGCCTCAGGGACAAGAAATCAGTCCGGACATGTTCTGCGCAGGTCTATTAAAGAGAAAAGCAGTCTGCCCTTTTGGGTGGTTGTGGAGGTTTGCTACAAGGGAGATCTCACTGAAGAGTTAGTCTTGACCTGTGTATACCTTCCCCATTACAGCTGGCGGTTCCTACTTCATGATTTCCCGCTCTTTGGGACCAGAATTCGGAGGTGCTGTGGGCCTATGCTTCTACCTGGGGACGACATTTGCAGCCGCCATGTATATCCTAGGAGCCATTGAGATCTTGCTGGTGAGTTGGGCTAAGTCTTGGTTGACCCTACTTGCATCCAGTCTTTCTAGACTCCAGAGATTGCTAGTACTTCCATCATGCCTGGCCAGAGTCTTGGGTTTTCTAGTGGGAGGCCTCTAGGGAGGCTTATTTCTCAGATCTGTGTCCTCGTTACCCTGCCACTTACACTTCTGATGGTTTGGGCCAAGCAGGGAAGCGGCCTGGTTGCTCTTACGAGGGCCTAGATGTTTCTTCTACCTGAACAGCTTTGGGCCATGGCAGGGGGTTTGTCAGGTATTGAGCTGAGTGACAGATCTTGACAATGACAGAGAGATTGCCCCCTAGGCTTTTGTGGGATCTGTCTCCCCGGCAGAGTCTGTGCCAGGGTCTTTTAGATCTATTTTCTCCATGTCCTTAAGTCTGAGTGAACAGCCATGGACTGCTATATAGAGGTCCTTGAGTCCCCTGGGTGCTTTCTTAGGCCCAGCTCCCTATTCACCGTAGGCCAATGGGAAAGTGGCCTGGTAGGGGAGGGTCACAGCGACGTGAGGAGAGTAACACAGGGTGACAGGTGCCTCCCTGAAGATCCAGAGAATAGATGTTTAGAGACACCGTGTGGCACTGCAAACCAGAAGCTGGGTCTTTTGGTCTAGCACTTCTAAATTTTTATTTTCTATTTCACATTTCTTCTGTGTTATTTGGACTTATGTAAGGAAATTTGTCTCTTCTCCCTAGTGTATCTATTTATTCAACCATGTGATTTTATGGGCTTCTGGAGGCCTATTTTGTTCTCTGGGCTTTTGGGTATAATCCAATACTAGCATTATTTTGTTGCAAAAACTGTTTCTTTTTGTCCGTTCCTTCCACAGGTTAGCAGGCACCTGTGTCTGTATCTTCTCTTCTTTTCTTTTTCTTTCCTTTTCTTTCAATGGTGCTTTTGTTGAGCCAGGACATGCATAGCAAGCAGTTCACTATCCATTTGAAAGTATACAAGTCTGGGGCCAATGAAATGGCTTGGTGGGTACAGACACTTGCTACCATGCCTGATGACCTGAGCCCAATCCCCGGGATCCACCCTGAAGGCAAGAACTGACTCCTGCAATTGTCCTCTGACCTACACACCTGCATGTCATCCTCCACCCTAAATAAATCAATGTTTACTTTTTTCCTTAATATACAGCTCAAGGGCAGTGGCGGTACACACCTTTAATCCCACCAGAGACAAAGGCAGGTGGATTTCTTTGAGTTCCTGAGGCCAGCCAGGGCTATGAAGTGAGACGTTGTCAAAAAAAGAAAGAAAGAGAGAGAGAAAGAAAGAAAGGAAGGAAGGAAGGAAGAGAGAGAGAGAAGAAAGCTTACAAGTTACTGGGCTTTAGTATATTTGTAGGGATGTAAACGTGTCAGAATCAGTTTAGAAGATCTTGACTACTCAGAAACTTCACTAGTAATCACTCCCCCTTCTCTCATCCCTTAACAGACACTAATCTGCGTTCTCTCTGTGGGTTTGCTCTTCTAGACGTTGTGTAGACATGGAATCGTGCACTTCTGGTCTTCTGTGACTGGCTTCTTCTCGTAGACACGCTTTTAAAAGAAAACCAAAATGACAGGTTTCACTTCCCAAATAGAAGGTTGGAACTGGAGTTCTGTCCTCTTGTTTCAGACCTACATTGCTCCGCCAGCTGCCATCTTTTACCCATCAGGCACCCATGACATGTCAAGTGCCACCTTGAATAATATGCGGGTGTATGGGACCATTTTCCTGACTTTCATGACCCTGGTGGTGTTTGTTGGTGTCAAGTATGTGAACAAGTTTGCCTCGCTCTTCCTGGCATGTGTGATCATCTCCATCCTTTCCATTTACGCGGGAGGCATCAAGTCTATTTTTGACCCTCCTGTGTTTCCGTAAGTAACTAGGGCATTTGTCCAGCTATTGCACTGACATCCTTTGTAGGCCTTTAATGCTTGGTATCCCTCAGACTGCTTGGGTGGGAATAGGCTAGGGCTTCAGTCGAGCAGGTAACTAGTCCTTCTTCTCTCCCTGCAGGGTGTGCATGCTGGGCAATAGGACCCTGTCTCGGGACCAATTTGACATCTGTGCCAAGACAGTTGTGGTGGACAATGAGACAGTGGCCACCCGGCTGTGGACTTTCTTCTGCCATAGCCCCAACCTTACTGCTGACTCCTGTGACCCCTACTTCCTGCTCAACAATGTGACAGAGATTCCTGGCATACCTGGGGCGGCTGCTGGTGTGCTCCAGGGTGGGTCCTCCCTCCTATGTCTTGAACCCTCCAGCCCTAGCCCCAGCCCCAGCCCACAGGCTGAGCAGGAAAGCAGAGCACAGAGCTGTCCTTGTGTGCCCAGATCAAGGGGGTGGGGGTGGGGGTGGGGGTGGGGGGTGGAGGGTCAGGTTTGGCTGCTTTCCCTACTCAGCTGTATCCTTTTAGCCTGCCTCCTTGTAACTGAATTTTGAGTGAACGGAGCCTGTTTGGCCAACATCCCAGGCCTGCAGCAAACCCTATAAAGTTCTGGCATTCCCCTTTCCCTGTCTACTTGTCCCTGATGCTGTGGGGGATGTTCCCACAAGAGTCATAAAGGGCCTCTGTCTGAGAATCATGCAGTAGTGAGGTTTAGGCTGATGAGGGTTTAATTAACTTTGCTTCCTCTCTGGCCAAAGCAGTCCTATGGCAGACACCTCAGTCACTGTGCCCAGGCTGTCCCCAGAGTTGCCAGAGATTCAGTGCATCTGTAGGATCTTGCTGGGCTGTCCCAAACTTCCCTGGGGACATCAGTGGTGCTGTAGTGGCAATGCTTCTGCTTCTACAGAAAACCTCTGGAGTACTTACCTGGAAAAGGGTGAGGTGGTGGAGAAGCATGGGCTGCCCTCCACAGATACCCTTAGCCTGAAGGATAGCCTGCCCCTCTATGTGGTGGCTGACATCGCCACGTCCTTCACCGTGCTGGTTGGCATCTTCTTCCCTTCTGTAACAGGTAAGATCTCCATGCCCACACATTTAGCCCTCCCCCAAATCCTGGAGAAACCCTGAGGGAATCTTGTCTCTTTTTATAGGCATCATGGCTGGCTCAAACCGCTCCGGGGACCTCCGTGATGCCCAGAAGTCTATCCCGGTGGGGACCATTCTAGCCATTGTTACCACCTCACTCGTGTGTATCCTTTCCCAGGCATGATGGGGCATGTGTCAGAAGGTGCTTCTCTGTATATAAGCTGCCACACCCCACACATGCAAGCATGGAGACCTTAACCCCCCACCCCCTTGCACCTGCCCACAATTAGAATATGCATGTGTTCACCATGGGACCCTCTGAGGTTTGCAGGTCAAGGCTATGGCTGGGAAGATCAATAGGGTGCTGTGTGTGGAATGGACAGTCTGGTGGGAGTCTAGCTTCCTTAACACAGACCAGACTTCAGCAGTGTGATTCTCTTTGGGGCCTGCATAGAGGGTGTGGTACTCCGAGACAAGTGAGTGAGCTGTGCCCCTCCCTGCCATCTTTTTCTGCCCTCACTCTAGCCTATCCCTCACCTCACCTCCCCCCCCAGGGTCATACACATCTCAGACAGTTGACTTCCAGTAACATAACCAGGTAGGTCAGGCCCCTCTATGACTTTTGCTTCTGAGGTAACAGTGACATTAAGATCAAAGATGAGATAAAGGGCAAAGATACAAGGCTAAAAGCTGCCAACTGATCTCCACTCAAAGCTAGAGCCTCCCCTCCATATTTCCTGACCCATGACCCCCCCTTTACTCTTGGGTGGCTCGACCCAAGGCTTGGAGGGCTTTTTACCAGGAGCATGGTCTGAGCCTAGCCTCTGCAGGTATGGTGATGGCGTCAGCAGGAACCTGGTGGTAGGCACCTTGGCCTGGCCTTCGCCTTGGGTCATCGTGGTCGGCTCCTTCTTCTCAACATGTGGTGCTGGCCTCCAAAGCCTCACTGGGGCTCCACGTTTATTGCAAGCCATTGCCAAGGATAACATCATCCCCTTCCTCCGGGTAAGCCCTCCTGTATGTCCCGTAGCCTTGATGCTCTTGGCCCACTTCCTGGCAAGGAGAGGGGCAGATTCAGATGCAGTGAGGTTTGCCTACAGTGGCCCTGGCGTTGGCAGCCATTCAGGAGCTTCCTTGGCCTGTTAGCACCACTGTTTAAACCCTGGATCCTGTAGCTTGTCTATGCTTCATCCTAAGTAGAGAGACCCAGAGAAGGTGAGTCAGGGAAAGTCATGACTCCCTAAGGACAGACATAGCATTGAGACCAGAGGGATGATGGGAGGACAGGTTTGGGACTTGGGGCTGCGGATGTGGGGGTAGTGGCTGTGGTAGGGACAACTCCTTTTCTGGTGCCTGCAGGTGTTTGGCCACGGGAAAGCAAATGGTGAGCCAACATGGGCACTCCTCCTGACGGCGCTCATCGCTGAGCTGGGCATCCTCATCGCCTCCCTTGACATGGTGGCCCCCATTCTCTCCATGTGAGCTGGGGGAAGAGCAAAGGGTAGTCCTGGAAAAGGTTCCTTGAGTGCCCCAGCACCTTCCAGTGATCCTGTCTGGTATCTAGGTTGCCATTGGGAGATCAGCTGGGCTCAGTGGGGAGCTGGCAGGGCTGTTTACCCTGATTTCAGAAGCCAGCCTGGTACATCCACTGCACTGAAGAAACCCACAGATAGATCCTAAGCTCCATGGTAGGAGCCTTCCTAGAGCAGAAGGTCAGAGAGAGATGCCCATTCTGAACAGGGCAAGTACCTGGTCTGTTGCCTCATCGAAGACATCACTGTCTCATCTGTCATTTTAAATGTTCTGTTAGCTGAGGGAGTGAGCATGCTAATGCCTTGCAGGTGGTGGTCAACATGATTCCTAAGGGTCCCTGAGACAGTTTGGTTTCTATATTCACCTCTGCCCATGTTGGGATCCTCGCCCATTCTGCTGCATGGTCAATGGTCCTTACTTGTTCAGTAATGAAGGGTCTCTACTTCACCACTCACTCAGCTTATAGATCTGACAGGGCTGCCTTCCTCCTGAGCAGACTCCAGCCCTCCCCACAGCCAGGCCTGTCACATCCGAGTTCTTGTCTTTCTAGTGTTCACCATTCCCCATCCATGTGCATACCTCAAGCTATTCTTGCCATAGGCATCTCGAGTGGTGGCTCTTGCTGGCAGTCCCTTGTTGGGACCTACTCCCCCATAGGAGTTCCTGTCCCCTGATATCTCTCTCCCTTCTTTGCCCTTTCTCTCATCACTGAGGATGGGGTTTGATGCCATGTCCCTGCAGTCCTCAGAAGGACTCACACAGCCTGTCTTGCTCATGTCCCAGCTCCCACATGCAGCATTACATCCTGTCTCGCCCCCTCAGAACAAAACTACATGGTCCTTGTCCCTTGTCATGTTTTTCTGACTTACTCCCTGGCCTCCAAATGCTGGATAGCCCCCATTCAACTGATTGTCTGGGCCATGGGCTTATATAGTATCTTGTCATCTGTCACACTGAGCATTCCCCAACCTTCCTCCACATTCCAGCCCTGGACTCGATCCTTTCTCAGCCCCTCTGCTGGTGAATACTTATCTATCCTCTGCCCCTTGGCTCTGAGGACATTTTCTTAGTACTGCCATCTATCCGCATCAGGCCATAGGAGAGGGTTCCTGGAGTCAGGAGCCATGGTGTATGTAGCCTGAGAGACCAAGGAAGCTTTTCTGCACCAACTGTCTCCTGTAGGTTCTTTCTGATGTGTTACCTCTTTGTAAACTTGGCCTGTGCTGTGCAGACACTTCTGAGGACCCCCAACTGGCGACCCCGGTTCAAGTACTATCACTGGTAAGTTGCCTGCTGGATGCAAGTCCTCTGATACTGGTGGTACTGGGGAAGCCACAAGCCCCATTCTGGAGGAGGTCTGAGTTTCTGGGTCATCTTTTGTTCTAACACTATGAGGAAGGAGATTCTCTAAATGGAGACTTGACCTGTTTCACACATCCAGCTTGTAACTTGGAACCTGCAAGGGCCACCAGGGTGTGGGACAGACTATGACCCGGATTCCTGATTCCTGTCCTTTCATCTCTGTCCCAGGACGTTGTCTTTCCTAGGCATGAGTCTCTGCCTGGCTCTTATGTTTGTCTCCTCCTGGTACTATGCCCTAGTGGCCATGCTCATTGCAGGCATGATCTACAAATACATCGAGTACCAAGGGTGAGTGATTGCCGCCGCCCAGCCTGTTGATAGCCTGTATAACATTACAGGTAACTAGCTGAACAGTTAGAATAGTCTGAGTGTTTGGTTGGCAGTGGCATTCTGGGCCAGCTTTCCTTCTGCAGTGGATGCTTGGTCTGTGGTTGGGGGCTGTTACTCAAGGCCTGGCCTTCCTGTAGCCTGTATTCACGCAGAAATTCCTGGGTAAAGGGCTAAGAATGTAGCTCAGTAGTAAAGTACTCACTTAGAAAAGAAGGAGAGAAATGGAAAGGAGGGAGGCAGGGAGATCTCAGGGTGAACTAGGGGCTCAGTGGCTTGTGGTGACATCCACAGAGCTGAGAAGGAGTGGGGCGATGGAATCCGAGGCCTGTCCCTGAGCGCTGCACGCTATGCATTGCTGAGGCTAGAGGAAGGGCCTCCTCACACCAAGAACTGGCGGTAAGCTTGTGCCCAGACTGACAAGGCCCTCTCAGGGTGGGTTCTGTAGTTCCCCCAGGAGATTGTAAGCGGACCCTCTTGCTGTGGGCCCTTGCATCTGGGCTACCCAAACTTGTGGGAGTCCACGTTCTGAGAAGGAAAGAAGAGAACTCTTGGGAAAGACCAGGCCCTTAGGCCACCTAACGTCTGACTACTGTAGGCCTCAGCTCCTAGTGTTGCTGAAGTTAGATGAAGATCTTCATGTGAAGTACCCCCGGCTTCTCACCTTTGCTTCCCAGCTTAAGGCTGGGAAGGGCCTGACAATCGTTGGCTCTGTCATTCAGGGCAGCTTTTTGGAGAGCTATGGAGAAGCCCAGGCAGCTGAGCAGGTAATGGCCACGGGTGGAAAGAGGACTTAGCCAAGAGGACTTAGCCAAATCAGTGGTTTCTGGGGTGCAGCAGGCATATAGGGGAGGGTCTAGCCAGTCATGGTCAGCCAGATGGACAACACTGTCACCATCTTGAAACTTGAATAAGTATGGTTGTCTCACTTTGAAACCTTGGCCCTTGGGCTGGCAAAACATCTCAGTGGGTAGAGACTCTCATGTTTAGGCCTAATGACTTAAGTTTGATTCCCAAATTCTACAAAGAGACAAGGGAGAGACCCACTCCCCAGAGTTGTCTTTCGACTTCCTATGATGTCAAATGCTTGCACTGCATTCACATACACACACACACACACACACACACACAAATAAAATAAGTAAAATTTAGAAAACAAGACCTGTATGGGGCAGCTTGCTCCAGGATCTCCCCTGTGATGCCCAGAGTTCTGGAGGGATCCCAGTTAGGGTGGAAACTGGTGGGCCTTGCTTTTTGATGCTCTTATATTCCCTGCAGACGATCAAGAACATGATGGGGATTGAGAAGGTAAAAGGCTTCTGCCAGGTGGTGGTGGCCAGCAAGGTTCGAGAGGGTCTGGCCCACCTCATCCAGTCTTGTGGCCTGGGAGGCATGAGACATAACTCCGTGGTGCTGGGCTGGCCCTATGGCTGGCGACAGAGTGAGGACCCACGTGCCTGGAAGACCTTTATTGGTGTGTGAGGGTCTGGCATCTAAGCTGGGCCAGGGGCCAAGGGCCAGGGTTAAAGTGAGGTGGCAGAGACCAGAGGGTCACAGGCTGGCAGTCAGCGGTGCCCCTCCTCCCTAGACACTGTGCGCTGCACCACAGCTGCCCACCTGGCCCTGCTGGTGCCAAAGAACATAGCTTTCTACCCCAGCAACCATGAGCGCTACCTGGAGGGCCACATTGACGTGTGGTGGATCGTGCATGATGGAGGCATGCTCATGCTTTTGCCCTTCCTGCTGCGCCAGCATAAGGTGTGCCAGCTGGCTGGGCATGGGTGAGGGCAGCCGGGCTCTCGGGAAGCCAGGTGTGACCGAACCACTCACGTGATCCACTGTCGCAGGTTTGGAAGAAGTGCCGGATGCGAATTTTCACTGTGGCCCAGATGGATGACAACAGCATCCAGATGAAGAAGGATCTGGCCATCTTCCTGTATCACCTCCGCCTGGAAGCTGAAGTGGAGGTGGTAGAGATGGTGAGCTGCCTGCCCTGCTCTGTCCCCGAGGACCCCCACCCCCCACCCCCTGGGATCATGCAGCCTGGTACTCATCGCTTCCCCCTCTCTCCAGCACAACAGTGACATCTCTGCATATACCTATGAGCGGACACTGATGATGGAGCAGCGGTCTCAGATGCTGCGGCAGATGAGGTTGACCAAAACCGAGCGGGATCGAGAGGTAAATGGCTATCTTGGTTCGGATTTGGGTAAGGGCCAGATCATGCCCTTTTTTTTAAAATGAGTACACTGTAGCTGTCTTCAGACACACCAGAAGAGGGCATTGGATCACATTACAGATGGTTGTGAGCCACCATGTGGTTGCTGGGATTTGAACTCAGGACCTCTGGAAGAGCAGCCAGTGTTCTCAACTGCTGAGCCATCTCTCCAACCCCCAGATCACGCCTTTGAAGACACTGCCTGGCGGATATAACAGAATGGTTCAGGACTAGGCATGGTGGCTCATATCTATAATCCTAGTACTCAGTAGGCTGAGGCAGGTGGATTCCTATGAGTTTGAGGCCAGCCTGGTCTACATAGTGAGCTCCAGGCCAGCCAAGGGGCCTGTCTCAAAAACAAAATCAAACAAACGAAAAGATAGGCATGGTGGTCCATGCCTGTAATTCCATTGGTTAGGAGGCTGAGGCAAGAGGCCAGCGAGTCTATAAACTAACAAAGAACTTCATCTGTTCTGCCTGAACCAAAACTAGTCAGTGCCCATTTCTTAGAGGCAGGGTAGTCATGTTGGGCCAGCCAGGCCCCCATTTTCCCAGGGTACCAAGGATGCTTCTTCTGGTTGTCCTCAGGCCCAGCTGGTAAAGGACAGGCACTCAGCTCTGAGGCTGGAGAGCCTTTACTCCGACGAGGAGGATGAGTCTGCAGCAGGGGCTGACAAGATCCAGATGACATGGACCAGAGACAAGTACATGGCTGAGCCCTGGGACCCCAACCATGCCCCTGACAACTTCCGGGAGCTGGTGCACATTAAGCCGTGAGTACAAACCATGTTGAGGTCTGGAGTAGAGAGAGCGGGGACAGGCATGCTGTGCAGATGGGCTAGGGACAGAGATCTCTTTGCAAGGCCTGTGACCAGCCACTTGGTCTGCAGGGATCAGTCCAATGTGCGGCGTATGCACACTGCTGTGAAGCTCAATGAAGTCATTGTCACACGCTCCCACGATGCCCGCCTGGTCCTACTGAACATGCCTGGCCCCCCTAAGAACAGTGAGGGCGATGAGAACTGTATCCTTTTGTGTAAAGGCTGACGGTGGGGAGCTATCCTCTCCTGAGGGGAAAGTGACCTTTGTCCTGTGGCTGCCTCCTTGACCTGACACCCCTGCAGACATGGAGTTCCTTGAAGTCTTAACCGAGGGCCTTGAACGGGTGTTGTTGGTACGTGGTGGTGGCCGGGAAGTCATCACCATCTATTCCTGAGCCCCATGGAGTCTTGTGGCCTGGAGTTGGAATGTCTAGGACAGCAGTGCCCAGCCTTGCACCTACTTGCCAGTTCTGCTTTGCCCAGCCTTGCTTTGGACCAGCTTTGCTAGGTCTCCAGGGAAACCAAGCTTGGGCCTTGCAATGAAAATGGATCCAAGGGCCCATGTGATCCTGAAGATTTAGGGACTTTCCCCTCCCATACTCCAATGGAGGCCTGTCCTGACTAGAGAAGATGGGTAAGGGTTGATACGGGATTTGAAGTCCCAGACTGGCCCACGAGTGCTATTTATTGTGTATTTATTGTTTGGATGTCATCATTTCAGAGAAGAGGTGGGTAAACAGTAGGAGACGCTGAGCTGGGCCTGCCTGCAGGAAGTCCTGGCTCAGGCTGCTGTGGGCAGAGGCCCTCATCAAGCCAAGTGGAATGGAGCTGGCCAAGTTGAGCCTGACTTTTTTCAATAAAACATTGTGTACTTCTGGGCCTCCTGCTGCCCCAGCTCTTTTTTCCCCTGGCGCCAAGGGAAGAAAGACGGAACTGAACCAAGTCCAGAGCCAGATCCCAAAGGCTATGCCCCTTCCTGGCCACCCCCATTAGCGGTCTGTCCCTCCCACTGGCCCTGGGGCCCCTCCCATCCCTGGTCCAGATAAGGCCAGCCCAGGACTGCCTCATCTGGCAGTAGGCACTGGGCTGTAATGGGGCTGCCTGGCTCCCCATGGCAGTGGGTGCTGTTGCTGTTGGGGCTACTGCTCCCTCCTGCCACTTCCTTCTGGCTCCTCAATGTGCTCTTCCCCCCGCACACCACGCCCAAGGCTGAACTCAGTAACCACACTCGGCCTGTCATCCTCGGTAAGCCCCCACTAGGCCCCTGATACATCAAGGGAGACCCTGGGGAGCCTGGGTCCTAAGCCCGACAGCAGCAGATGCTGGTCTAGGTTCTCTTGCCTCACCATGAGCCCTCATGCCTGACGTGATGTGGGGAAGGACCAAAGGCTTGTTCTCCAGAGACATCGCTTCTTTTTCCTTTCTTACTGTTCTGTCTTCAAGTGGTCTTCAGGGGGTTTTGGGTTGGGGTGGTGGTCGGCGAATGGGATGAGATTTGCCTGAGGCCTAGCCAGGGCACTAAAAGGCATGACCAGCTCCAGATACATTGGATACTGGGTTAAGCCCCGCTACTTCCTTGGCCTCTATCTAACCAAGAACATGATACCCAGACAGATACCCAGATAACCCAGGGCAGGATAGCTGGAGAGGTCCATAAAGGCCTGCCCCTGTTCAAGGCCCATCCCCTGTCTCCCCTTACCTATTTGTTCTCCCCTTGGACTTTGGCAATAATGGAAAGCCAGGCTGGATGTTTGTTTTGTGTGGACAGGGGTCAGTGGCCTTGGTTCCTGGAACCTGTGCCTGAAGGGAGCCTGGAATCTGTGGTTCGGGTGGGACAGTAAGAATCGAGACGGAGAGAGGATACATATCATTAGAACCTTGAAGGTGTAGGAGATGGAGGGATGGGCTTTTTTGGTGGTAGGGTTGGGGTATTGGAGAGAAGCCAAGAAGTTCAGAACAAAAGCTGGTGCCCACAGTGCCTGGCTGTTTGGGGAATCGGCTTGAAGCCAAGCTGGATAAACCAGATGTGGTGAACTGGCTGTGCTACCGCAAGACAGAGGACTTCTTCACCATCTGGCTGGATCTCAACATGTTTCTCCCCCTCGGGGCGGACTGCTGGATTGATAATACCAGGTATGTCCCATGTGGTCTACCCAGCCTCTACACGTTGACCCTTGGCTGCTGGCTGCTAAATGTCCCACCGTCCCCAGGGTTGTCTACAACCGCAGCTCTGGGCACATTTCCAATGCCCCTGGTGTACAGATCCGTGTCCCTGGCTTTGGCAAGACCCATTCTGTTGAGTACTTGGATGACAACAAGCTAGCAGGTGTGTGTACCTGGGAAGGGCATGGGCTCTTCTTGGCCATCGGGCTAGCCTGCAGGTGTAATAGACAGAGTCCCCTCTGTTTCTGCCTCCCCACAGGCTACCTGCACACACTGGTGCAGAATCTGGTTAACAATGGATATGTGCGGGATGAGACAGTGCGGGCCGCACCCTATGACTGGCGTCTGTCACCCCGTAAGTGTTTGCAGGTGATGGGCTGGGGCCATGACAGGTAGGTCCCAGACCCTAACTACCCTGACCTATCCACCCATCTTCAGGCCAGCAGGATGAATACTACCAGAAGCTGGCAGGACTGATAGAAGAGATGTATGCCGCTTATGGGAAACCTGTCTTCCTTATTGGGCACAGCCTTGGCTGCTTACACGTGCTCCATTTCTTACTACATCAGCCTCAGTCCTGGAAGGACCATTTCATTGATGGTTTTATCTCTCTCGGGGCTCCGTGGGGTGGTTCCGTCAAGCCCATGCAGATCCTGGCCTCAGGTGAGGAGCCTCTTGATCACTGTCATCCGGTGTGGGTTAAGGGAGGAATGAAGCACATCACAGAGCCAGCTGTCACTCCAGCTCTGCTCAGCGTGGCCCAGGGATATTGTCTCTGGGGGCATACCTGCTGTCCATTAGCTCCTTGAAAGCAGTACCATTAGGACGGCTCCTTCCAGAGTCCTTGAGTACTGATAAAGGAAGCCAATCCTGGTCGTCTGTCAACCCCAGATTTGCTCCTTGTAGCCCCAAGTCCTGTACACTGTGGCTTTTAGCTACATTTTACCTCCTGGAGCCCCTGTGCCCAGGAATCTGTTTCATTAAGGACATGATCTGCCATAGCAGGGCCAAACCTAGCGATGCTCTTGCTCCTCTTTTGAGCAGTAGCCCCAGGGACCCAGCATTAATACAGCTCCCACCCATTGAACGCCACTGTACACTGGGCGTGGCAAAGCTTAGCCTTCACTGTGAGGTTTACAGTCTGCTGAGTGATCCACCAGGCTGTATGACTGAATGTAAAATAGATACTGTCTACACCTCCAAAAATGCAATCCCGTGACCACTGTGCAGCACAGGCAGAGGGCCTAAGGTAGAATAGCCCATACACACACACACACACACACACACACACACACCCCTTATTCTCTTTAACTGCCCCTCTTCCCATATACTTTGAGGCTCTACAGCTCTGTCTTACCAATATAGCCTCTTTTATTAAGTAATCATATTGAGACTTAACTGAACACCAGGCCTGCTCTGGTCTATGTCTTGGAATCAAGGTCAGGATGAGGCAGAAACAAAGTTGAGTGCTTCACTGGGGTAAGTTGTGGACTGGGCCCAGGTCCCTGTCCCACCTTGTCCCACTCTGTCCTACAGGTGACAACCAGGGCATCCCGATCATGTCCAACATAAAGCTGAGAGAGGAACAGCGTATAACCACGACTTCCCCCTGGATGTTCCCAGCCCACCAGGTGTGGCCTGAAGACCATGTGTTCATTTCCACACCAAACTTCAACTACACCGGTCAAGACTTCAAGCGGTTTTTTGCAGATCTGCATTTTGAAGAAGGCTGGCACATGTTTCTGCAGTCTCGTGACCTACTGGCAGGCTTCCCAGCACCTGGTGTAGAAGTGTATTGTCTATATGGTGTGGGCATACCCACCCCCCACACCTACATCTACGACCACAATTTCCCCTACAAAGACCCAGTGGCTACACTCTATGAAGATGGGGACGACACTGTAGCCACACGTAGCACTGAGCTCTGTGGCCAGTGGCAGGATCGCCAGTCACAGCCTGTACACTTGCTGCCCATGAATGAGACGGGTCATCTCAACATGGTCTTCAGCAATAAGACACTGGAACATATCAATGCTATCCTACTGGGTGCCTACCGCCGTGGCACTCCTAAGTCCCCGGATGCCAGCCTAGGTCCCCCTACCCCCTGAATAAAGACCTAGCTATTATAAATAAGTCCCGTGTGTTATGGGTTAAGGGGAAATCACTACAAGGATCCTTAGATTCATGTATCACCTGGCTGACTCATGCATCATCTGGCCCAGGGCTTAGGGGAACATGAGGTACGATGGGGCTTTGATAAGGTCTCAGATTGGACTGACTTTGAGATGTGTAAATAGGTTTTCATTGTTCTGGTTGAGCTGCTCAGAAGGCTTGCTCTGTACCTTCCTTCTCGGCCTGTGCCAATATTCAGATCTGGGTATAGCTGCTGGGATGAGGACACAGAGAAATGATTTGAAGCCGACTTTTGAGTTCTGGTTGGATACAGAAATTTACATTAAAGCATGGTGGTGCACGCCTTTAAATCAGCACTTGGGAGGCAGAGGCAGGCAGATCTCTGTGTAGGCCACCCTGATACACATAGTTCCAGGGCAGCCAGGACCACAGATCCTGTCTCAAAAACACAAACAAACAAATAGAATTTAAAAGCTGGGCAGTGGTGGCGCATGCCTTTAATCCCAGCACTTGGGAGGCAGAGGCAGGTGGATTTCTGAGTTCGAGGACAGCCAAGGCTACACAGAGAAACCCTGTCTTGAAAAACCGGAAAAAAAAAAAATTTAAAATATGGTGGCTGGGGCTGGGGCTTGTTAATGTAAGAGCTTGGATTCCATATCCAGCATTAAAATAAAAGGGGTGGGCTGGAGAGATGGCTCAGTGGTTAAGAGCACTGACTGCTCTTCCAGAGGTCCTGAGTTCAATTCTCAGCAACCACATGATGGCTCACAACCATCTGTAATAGGATCTGATGCCCTCTTCTGGTGTGTCTGAAGACAGCTACAGTGTACTCACATACATAAAATAAATCTTTAAAAAAGAAATAAAAGGGGCTAGAGAGATGGCTCAGCATCTATTGAAAGCTGTTTTTCCAGAGGACCTTGGTTCAATTCCCAGCACCCACATGGCTGCTCAAAACTGTAACTCCAGTTATAGGGGATCTGACACCCTCACACAGGTATGCAGGCAAAACACCAATGCACATAAAAAATAAGTCAAGAAATTTAAGCCAGGCAGTGATGGCACATGACTTTAATCCCAGCACTTGGGAGGCAGAGGCAGACAGATTTCTGAGTTCAAGGCCAGCCTGGTCTACAGAGTGACTTCCAGGACAGCAAAAAAAAAAAAAAAAGAAAGAAAGAAAAGAAAAATTTAAAAGCTAGGGCCAGGTGGTGATGCCTTTAATCTCTTCATCCAGGTCAACCTTGTCTACAGAGCTTGTTCCAGGACAGACAGGACAACAGTGAACTACAATGAAAAACCGTTTTTCACACCCCATCTCCCCCCCCCCCCCAAAAAAAAGTTTAGGATCTGAAGGAATGACAGTTCATCTAAAGAAGGTTTAATTTGGGACTTTAGAGATTGAGAGCTCAGAAGTTAAAAGCATTTCTTGCACTTGGAGAGAACCTGGGTTTGGTTCCCAGTGCCCATATGGTGGCTCACGATCATCTGTAACTTCAGTTCCAGGGAATCTGATGTCCTGACCTTGGTGGGCACCTGGCATGCACATGCCATATTCACTCGTATACATAATTAAGCCTAAAAAGGCTTGAATTCTACTTATTTTTAAGGAGTTATGTGTGTGTTTTACCTGAATACATGTATGTGCTTACAGTGCTCAGGGGGGTGTCAGATGAGATGGAGTGGAGGGACTAAGGTGGACCACCACGGAAGGCCTGGCAAGGAGTACAGTATCCCCTTCCTCAGCCTACCTGGGACTGGACTAGAAGCAAAGATGAAAGTGAAAGAGAAGATGCACAAAGCCTCTGAACTAGGGTAGGGGTGAAAGCGAAAGTAGGAAGCGTCCCAAAAAGTCCCAGAGAAGCCACCACAGACGCCTCTGCTCCTCTGGCTTCGATCTTTTCTTCTGATCCATCCATCTAGACCCCCGTATATCAATTGGCCTTCCTGCCCCGAGATGCTGAAGCAGGCAGTGGAGCACAGAGGAGGCTTCTCTTTCGAGAACTGCCAGAGGTGAAGGGGGAGTGGAGTTCTAGTCATGAGCTGCTTGTGCCTTGTTTTATTGGTGGAGTGGGGGAACTATGTTGGTTGAGCAAGTAGGGGCTTAACCCAGGAGATGAGGAAAGTAGAGATGGGTTTGGGGACCGGTTCAAGGACCCTTCCTAGATGCAGAACTGAAACGCGAATCACTTCAATGTTTCCAGGAATGCGTCCTTGGAACACGTCCTTCCGGGACTTCGGGTCCCTCATGCACGCAAGACCGGGACTACCATCGCGGGACTTGTGTTCCGAGTAAGCGGGGTGATTGGGCTGGAGGGCTAGAAGGGTAGTCACTGCGGAGATCAGGTGGGCATTAAGACTGGACTCTTCCTCTGTAGGATGGAGTCATTCTGGGCGCGGACACGCGGGCTACTAACGATTCGGTTGTGGCGGACAAAAGCTGCGAGAAGATCCACTTCATCGCCCCGAAAATCTAGTCAGTATCCCCCGGGTCGGTCCCCATATTCAAACATAAGCTGCACTGTCGCTCACGCCCTACGTTGTCCCTGCACGTCCCTGTCCACATCCATCATCCCTTTTCCCCTTAGCTGCTGTGGGGCTGGAGTAGCTGCGGACACTGAGATGACCACGCGGATGGCAGCTTCCAAAATGGAACTACATGCTTTGTCCACCGGCCGTGAGCCTCGGGTGGCCACGGTCACCCGTATCCTGCGCCAGACGCTCTTCCGGTGAGGAAGTGGGGCTAAGATGACCCCGGGGGGTGGGGGTGGGGCATCTGCAGATGGGTGGAGTTGACAGGAGGTGGGACCGGAAAAAAAAAAAAGCGGGGCTGCGACTAGCAGGGAGACCGGAAGAAGACTGGCTAAACTGAGTTCCGGAAGAGGCAACGTCAATTGTAGGACGCCAGGCCAAAGGAAGGGGTGGGACTCAGACCAAAAAGCAGTATAATGGGCGGGGCCTGGCTCCAGCTGATTGAATCCGTGCCCACCCCTCCACAGGTACCAAGGCCACGTGGGAGCATCATTGATCGTGGGCGGGGTTGATTTGAACGGACCGCAGCTCTACAGTGTGCACCCGCACGGTTCCTACAGCCGTCTGCCCTTTACTGCCCTTGGTGAGCGCTTCCACCCTTTTCACACGAATCCTGCCCCTGTAATCCTACCTTCAAGGTTTGCACCTCAGCAGCTAACAACTGACTTCAGATGCCCCTTCCCGCCTTCAGGCTCTGGTCAGGATGCAGCAGTGGCATTGTTGGAGGACCGGTTCCAGCCAAACATGACGGTGAGCGACTTCTGCCCATTACTTCATGCTCACTGGCGGGGAGTGCTAAAAAAAAAAACCTGGCCAAG
Source organism: Rhynchomys soricoides (assembly GCA_019843965.1). Classification (NCBI taxonomy): domain Eukaryota; kingdom Metazoa; phylum Chordata; class Mammalia; order Rodentia; family Muridae; genus Rhynchomys; species Rhynchomys soricoides. The sequence goes on along the minus strand of JADRCH010000230.1, from coordinate 836,906 downwards.
TATAGAAATAAGGAAGGCTTGTAGGTATGAAGGTGACTACTGAGTAGGGACTGAGTAAAGTTGAAGAAATGAGGTCCAGTCAGTAACCAAGCTTAGACCACAGAGAGAAGCTGAAGATCACAATGGATCAATACTGAAGAAAGAGGAAAAGCCCAGTGGGGTTCTGTGTGAGGTTTGAGATCTGGACTTTGAAGTGAGATAGAAGTGGGTAACTATGTGCTTCAGAGTAACTAAGGCCCAGAGAGAAACTCTTGACAGAGTGGGTGGGAAGACTGCTGGAAGGGGTGAAGGGGTATATTTGTAAGCGACACTGAGAAGTTTGTACAGAGGACAGTGGGTGGAGGGCACACAGTTTTTGGGGAGAGGGGATCAGAAGCCAAGGGACTGGAATTTTGAATGGAGGGAAGAAAAAGGAGGTTGAGCTTACATAAATAGCAAATTGTCTAGACTTAGAGATTAACAAAGTCCCCAGGTTGGAGTGAAGTAACACTAGGTCCATTTAACCTCATTGACACTACCACAGCTGAAGGCTGCGCAAGAGCTGTTGGTGGAAGCCATCACAGCAGGGATCCTGGGTGATCTGGGCTCTGGAGGCAGTGTGGATACCTGTGTGATCACTGCAGGGGGTGCCAAGCTGCTGAGAGCATTGAGCTCACCCACAGAGCCTGTGCAGAGGTAGGAGCAGGGGAGGGGAGGGGTGTGTGCACCTGTGTGTGTGTGTGGTGTGTGTGTGTGTGTGTGTGTGTGTGTCTGCCAGCCAGAACGGTACAGGCTGCATTCTAAAAGTCTGGCCCTCCTCCCTTCCAGAGCTGGCCAGTACCACTTTGCTCCTGGAACCACACCTGTCCTGACCCAGGAAGTGAGACCCCTGACCCTGGAACTTCTGGAAGAAACTGTGCAGACCATGGAGGTGGAATAAAGTGGCCTAAGATGTAGAGTTTGAAACAAAGGTGAATAAATCCAGGAAATACAAACCCTTAAACAGAAGACTGTGTCTTTCTTGAGAGGAGTGGGCCAAGCGGCTCTATGAGCTTCGTGGCCGAGGTATCCATTTAAGGCCCAGTTCCTGGCCTGAGGTCCTCTTCATCATCGTCTCAGGGATCTGTTCATGCAGAATCCCAGCCCTAGCCAGCATTATCAGTAAGCTTTGGGATGGAAAGCTCTATCCTGTCATCCTCAAACCATAGTTCCAGATGGTAGAAGCTTACTCCACCAGTACCCTGTCTTGGAAGACCCCCATGGACAACCCCCACTGTTAGTCTTTCCCTGACTTATCAGTAACCGCCTATTTCCGACAGCTTCCATGGGTTCTGAGGAGGCTAAAATGCTGATAGTGCAACTACTTCCTTACTCTAAGGGCAAGTTCTCAACAAGCGCCCTTCACCACCTACAGTCTCTCTACTTATGACAGCCCTCAGATGATCAAGCATGTGTGAGCCTGTGAAAAGCTGGGCCTTATCTGCACATGTGAGACTCTGTCAATCTCTGGGCTGAAAGGGGTTGTGGACTCATGGGGAAAGATGACACAGCTAACTAGACCTTTGCTAAGGTTTCTTAGCAAGGTGTCTTGACTGAGTGCCAGGCCCTCTGGGTGCTGGTAGGAACATCCTGCCCTCAGACTAGTTAACTCCACTGGGACTTCAGAACTGATAAGGCACATTCTCTAGAGAGGTTCTCCTCTAGGCTGGACACCCTTGGCCCCTGGTGGTGTGTTCCCCTTAAGACTTTATTATGAAAAATTTTATATACAATAGTAAAGCTAAAGGACTTGCTTAGTAAACATCCATATGTACACCAGCCTTCATATTTTGTCATATCTGATCTTGTGTCTATTCCTTTATTCATCCATTCACCTGTTTGACATGTTAGACTGAGGTATTCTTGAGCCCTTCAAAGCCTTTGATGCCCTAGAAAAATTCAAGCCAGCTCACCTTTGCAACTCTGCATTCAGAAGCACCTTTTCTCCATCAGTTCAAGCTCAGTCCGGAGCTCAATAACAAATGCACTGTGCACAGATCTCTCACCTATGGCAGTCTGAGGTCTAGAAACAGACTTTTACTACCAACTTCAACCCAGGGTTTCTCAGTCACTGAGAGCTCACACTTACCAGTAACATAGGTCTCAGAGAGCCAGATTCATGAGGTTTGCCTTGTGCTGGTAAGAGAATCGGTCTCTCTGGGAAAACCTCTGACTCTTGTTCCGTACTGATGAGAAATCCCAGATGATGTCTGTTAGGATTTACAACCTGCCAGAACCTTCATCCCTGGCCTTCCTGGCAGAGGTGTGCCACATCTGGCCATTCCCTCCACCAGTCATAACACCCTATGTTCTGAACAGGCTTGACTGGGAGTACAGTATTCCTGATAGCCTTGGGTAATTTCATAGGTCCCAACCACCAACCAGGTTGATACTTTAGACCTAGTTCAGCCGTATGTCCTTGGTACCCAGTGTTCAACGCTTGGGGTAGGAGGTGGTTCAGAAAGTCAATAGAAAGCCAAGGCTTGGGAAGGTGGAGGTGAGAACCTCACACCTGGGTACTTGATAATTCCAAGGACTATGGCCTGAAAAGTCCTCTCCTAAAAGCAGGTGTGGGGCTATGCCAAGACCACACAGCTGGCCTAGTCTCAGGCCCAAGACTTCTGCCCAAGGATACCCATAAATAAAGCCAGGCCTTCTCAATGTCATCCCTTATTTTCCACAATGCTACTGCTCAGCCTAAGCCTTAACCTGGTCCTCCTTGGCTCCTCTTGGGGTAAGTGGGCTGGGACCAACCTTGACAGAACAACCTAGCGCAACTTAGCTCCCAGCTCCTGTTCAGGGGCCTAGACAAGGGGCTAGCCTGGCTAGAAGGGAAATGGGCAGTGTAAGCAAAGGAAGAAAACTTCAGGGCTGGGAATAAGGGAAGAGCCAGGGACCAGTCTCACAAATGAGACAGGAGCTTGAGCCAGACCTGAGAAGGCTCAGGAAAACATAAGATGTGTACAGACTAACAAAGCTTTCTAGCTGCATGGTAGACTGCTCAGGCCTAGAAAAATAGAGAAAAGTGGCCTGAAGAACATTAGGACTAGGTTGGTAGATGTGATAGCATGCACAGGACTTGAAGGCTGGAAGGGTGGCGTAACCAAGATAGCCGTGTATGCCTAAAAGGCACTCAAGGGAAGGGCTAGTGAGTAATCCTCTTGGACCCCTCTGGATCTATAGCCTGGAGGAACCTTGAAGATGTTAGGGAGAGATAGGCTGGAATTGGATCTTCACCACACCTATGTTCAGGCTGTGGTGTTCCCGCCATCACGCCTGCACTGAGCTACAACCAGAGGATTGTCAACGGGGAGAATGCAGTGCCAGGCTCCTGGCCCTGGCAGGTGTCTCTACAGGTACACACCCTAGGGGTGGGTTGGAGTCCTGGGTGCTTTAGGCTTATGGGTAACTTAAGCCCACTCATGTATCTGACTTCTGACCCTAGGATAGCACCGGCTTCCACTTCTGTGGTGGTTCTCTCATCAGCCAGAACTGGGTGGTCACTGCTGCCCACTGCAATGTCAGGTTAGTGTATTCCACTTGCCTTGGCCAATCCATCTCTTCCCACCTCCCCTCCCTTGGGTGCCCCCTCTGAAACCACTTAGCAGCTACCCATTCCCAGTATCCTTGCAGGCCTGGATACCACTTCGTCATTTTGGGAGAATATGACCAACTTTCCAGTGCTGAACCTGTGCAGGTGCTCTCTATCTCGAAGGTAAGGACTGGCTGCACGTGTAGAGGGGGCTGCAGGTGCTCTGCTTTGGACACAGAAATTTAGGTGTGCCCTGACGTACCTGCCTTGGCACTGACCCCTGGTGCCTGTGCCCACTCCAGCTTTACACGGCTCTTGATTGGCTCCACAGGCCATCACCCATCCTAACTGGAACTCTATCACTATGGACAATGACCTGACTCTGCTGAAGCTTGCCTCGCCAGCCCAGTACACAGCACAAGTCTCACCAGTCTGCCTGGCTTCCTCCAATGAGGCACTGCCTGCAGGCCTCACATGCGTCACCACTGGATGGGGCCGAATCAGTGGTGTGGGTAAGAACTTGGGTGAGTGATGGGAGACCAGAAAAGCATCCTGGGCCAGCCTGACCACCTCTCCTGGCCCACAGGCAACGTGATACCAGCACGCCTGCAGCAAGTAATTCTACCCCTGGTCACTGTGAATCAGTGTCGGCAGTATTGGGGTTCACGCATTACTGATTCCATGATATGTGCAGGTGGTGCAGGCGCCTCCTCATGTCAGGTAAGCACCCTGTCCTCTGCACTGTCCTGTGGTACACTTCTGCAAACTGCCATGATGACCTCCCTTCTCTTCCTTTTCAGGGTGACTCAGGAGGCCCTCTTGTCTGCCAGAAGGGAAACACCTGGGTGCTTATTGGTATTGTCTCCTGGGGCACTCAAAACTGCAATGTACAAGTACCTGCCATGTACACGAGGGTCAGCAAGTTCAACACTTGGATCAACCAAGTCATGGCCTACAACTAAACTGTCCACAGATCCTTTCCCCATCTCAATCCAATAAACACACCAGCCTTAGTTTCACTTGTGTACCCTCATCTTTCATCCTGGCCTAGTGGGAAGGAGAGGCTCTTTTTTTTTTTTTTTTTTTTTTTGGTTTTTCGAGACAGGGTTTCTCTGTGTAGCCCTGGCTGTCCTGGAACTCCCTCTGTAGACCAGGCAGGCCTCGAACTCAGAACTCAGAAATCTGCCTGCCTCTGCCTCCCGAGTGCTGGGATCAAAGGCGTGTGCCACCACTGCCCGGCTTAAGGAGAGGCTCTTGAGGGCTGTACCTCTGAGTCGGACTTTGTCTTTTAGTATAGCACCAGCTGAGGAGCCAGGATCTTCCAACAATAATCAGCCCAGACGGTGGCCCTCACTCCTCTTTTTGAACTATCCGATAGTCCCATGGTACAGTCAGTGTGGTCAGAAAAAGTGGCAGCCTTTCCTGAGGGAGGGCTGCCTGTTTATTGGATACAGAAGATACATTTACAGAGTACACAAAATAAATAACTGCACATTCTCCATCTGTGGTCCATGGCACGAAGGCCTGGTGAACCTATCAAAGGCCCAAGACACTAAACTCCCTCTGCCTTATCCTCACAACCAGACCTACTTTGGGCAAGAGAGAAAAATAAATCCCCAGTGGTTCACACCCCCAGAGACTCCTGGGGAACTGGTAGGTGGGGTAACTCTGAGGCCGTGAGGCTTTGGTTCTCCATTGCCTCCCATCCAGGGAGAGAGGTGTGTGAAGAGAGCATACATAAGGCACAGGTGACTTGGCACAGAGTGGTCTCTTTGGTTAGGTTTCCCAGTGGAGGTGGCATATGTAGAAAAGAGCACCTCACCCAAGGCTGCCTCCTGAGAGGAGCTGAGTAGAGCTAGACTCTTCCTGCTAACAGGCTCTTAAGGTAGCCAAGGCCCAAACTAGGCTCTGTCTGGCCCCTTCCTACCCACTGAAAGCAGCTACAGGGGAGGGAGGTTGTATTCCAGCCTAACGTGGTAGTGGGAGGGGAGACCATGACAGCTATAGGGACTGTTGTGGCTCAGTCCTCTGGGAAAGCAGCCCCTGAAACCCTACCCTACCTCCCAGAAGGGCTCCCTCCAGCCTGAGACTTAGTGGGGCCAGTCTGGAAAGTTAATGCTATGAAAAAGAAACAGGCACAGGGCAAATAGGGCAAGGCCAGCTGTTACAGCAAGGTCAGCACCCAAGGCACCCAGGGTTCAGAGGCAGGTAACACAGTATGGCTAAGTTCCAGGGTGAGGTTTGGAGAAACTGAGCAGAAGGGGAGTTGAGCAGGCCAGGACTCTCCCCCAAATCAACAACTCCTTTCTTTCCTTTTCTGTTTGGAGGGCTGTGGGTTTGCAAGGTTGTGCACCAGTCACCACCCCTTCCCCTGGCCACCTATACCCAGACCAGACACTAGGTGGCATAATGGAGCTATAAAGGAGCACCTGGCAGTTCCTGAAGGGAAGCAGCAAAGGGCGATACACCAAAGGACAGAACAAAGGTTGATGGTGAATTTCTGAGGAGAACCTTCTTTAGGCACATCCGTCCCCAGGCAGCAGCAGTGGAGTTCCCTTTAACCCCTCACTGTTTGGAAGGAGGAACCTGGGAATGAAATGGCATCCAAGTAGGAGAGAGACAACAGTGGGCTCTGCGAAGGCACGGAGGGTGACAGACAGGATCCCTCTCAGAGAGAGGGTAGAGCCTGAGGTTAAGGTTCATGCCACAGTCTCTACAGCCAGAGGTCCTGACAAGTCTGGGGAGTACAAGGGGTCCCCGGTGGCACCATAAAGAAAGATAGATCTTGGCTGGTGGAACAGAGTTGCTCGAATCTAACTGTAGCTAAGGGGCTAATGAGGCAATTTAGTTATGGCCCAAGCCAGACCTCCCGCTGGAGCATAATCTTAGGGATTAGCATGGCAGAGAATATGGGAGCTAGCCCAATGCTTGCAGAGGAAAGGGGTTATAAAAGTAACGGATTAAGAGTCCTGAGCCATAGGACCCTTTCTACCCACACAGTAGCCCCCCTTGGTCCCAGAAAGTGGCAAAAATTAAGGAGATCAGTGGAGACTCAGTCCTGCACCTTTTTCCAACTCAAACAGAGCAGCTGCCTACCAGGTTCCCAGTGCAAGTGGCTCTGGGCCACTATTCTCTCATAACAGACCCAGGCCCATGACAGGAGGTAGGAGCTACTAAAGGTATAGAGAGGAGCTGGGTCCAGACATGCTCTACATACTGCTGGGCATGAGGTCTAGCTATAGAGAAGGTATTAGGCCCAGATGACATGGCAAAAAGTGTCCAGATGAGACAACAGTGTGTCCATGTCATAGCTGGTGGCTCAGCCATTATACTGCTGTTGATAGCGCAGGTTAAGCTCCCGCAGTTCGCGCTCCCGAACACGGCGTGACTTGTTGGAGCGTGTGGAGCGGCTGGAACGTGTGGACTGGGAAGATTTGGTGCTCTGGCAACGAGAGGAGGCACGCTTGAGGAGATTCTGGGAGATGGATCGGTGCAGATTCTTCATGGATGAAGAGGCTGCCATGCTTACTACCCATGGGTGTCTTAGGGCCTGCAGTGCAGTCATCCGGGCTCCAGGGTCCACGGTCAGCAGGCGGTCAATGAAGTCCTTGGCCAGATTAGATACACTAGGCCAGGGCTAGAAACCAAGGACAAGCATTAGTGTGAGAGGACCCAACACTGCCCTCCCATCTGAATGATGCCCACACCACAGAATTAGGATCTACTCAGCATCTGTGCACTGTCTAGAGAGGCAGCACCTCTCCTCTCGTGCAGCATATTGAAACTCCTTTCCCTTCCCTTCAATACTGACTCAGGTGATGCTTGATGCTTGGTGAGGATTCTGGCAAGGAGGAAAAGGACCTGTCATATATCCTAGGGAGGAAATGGTTAAAGAAGATGGTCCCCTCACCAGACCCATAACCTATCCTAGAGAGTTTTCTGTTTGTTTTTGTTTGTTTGATTGGTTGGTTGGATTTTTGTTTTTTTGAGACAGGGTTTCTCTGTGTAGCCCTGGCTGTCCTAGAACTCACTCTGTAGACCAGGCTGGCCATGAACTCAGAAATCCACCTGCCCCTGCCTCCCAAGTGCTGGGATTAAAGGCGCGCGCCACCACTGCCCGGCTGTTTTTGTAGTTTTGTTTTTTGAAACAGAGTCTTTTTGTATAGCTTTGCCTGGCCTAGAACTCAATATGTAGACCAAGTTAGACAATAACCTATAGAGATCTATCCACCTGCACCATTTTCCTGAGTGCTGGGATAAAAGGCAGGTACCACCACACCTCGCTTTTTTTTTTTTTTTTGACATTTATGTGTGTGTACCTGAGTGCATGCATATGTACCTCATATACACAGGTGTCATCCAATGGATCTGGAGTTACAGGCAGCTGTGAGCTCTTTTTTTTGGTTTTTCGAGACAGGGTTTCTCTGTATAGCTCTGGCTGTCCTGGAACTCACTCTGTAGACCAGGCTGGCCTTGAACTCAGAAATCCGCTGTGAGCCCTTATGTGAGTACTGGGAACTTTGTGAGAACAGTTCTTAACTGCTCTCCTAGATTTTTGGAGAGTGATTCAAATGTTGTCACCATGTCTAAGCTCCAACAACCATCTGTCTGTACCAGGACAAGTAGAGAGGAACTTTTTAGCCTTACTGAAAGAGTCTTGTCTTCGAACGTCTAAGAAATTCCCTGCCTCAGCCTAAGCCTCCTGGCCACCAAGAAAAAATAACATTTAATGCATCTATATTTTTCAGTCTGGTAATAGGCTAGTGTAATGGCTATCTCTCCTTGTTAATTTGACTACATCTGGAATGAACTACCATCCAGAATTGGAGGGCTTATCTGTGATCCAGATCTTAAGGCTTGAAGACACAGTTTCTGACCTGGATCTTGGCATACAGATCTTGAGGCATAGTGGCTATGAAAAGCTTAGGCCCAGGCAAGGTAGTACATGCCTTTAATCCCAAGAGACTAAGGCAAGGAGATCTCTGAGTTCAAGGTCAGCCTGGGACAAAGCAAGTCCCAGGTCCAGGCGTGGTAGTACACACCTTTAATCTGGGACACACCTGCTGGAGACCTACATAAGGACATTGGAAGAAGGAAGATTTGCTCTTCTTCACACTTGCATTTACTTGCCAGCACATCTGTTGGAATCTACTACAGAAGACCAGCTAAAACAACTTAGCCCCGTGAGACTGAACAACTACTGGATTCTTGGACTTCCCATTCACAGCTGGCCATTGTTGGGGAGTTGGACTACAGACTGTAAGTCATCACAATAAATTCCCTCAATATAGAGGGAATAAGTTCCATAAGTTCTGTGACTCTAGAGAACCCTAAAACAGGTAAGGACTTCTGGGACCAGATAGAGTTAACAACTCTCTCCAGAGGCTCTATCCAGCTTGTATGACCTCTTGAGCCACAAAAGCTCCCGTGATTAGCCAAGTGTAGTGGTACTTGCCTTTAATCTCAGCATTTGGGGTCAGAGGTAGGCAGATGTCTGTGAGTTCAAGGCCGGTGTGGTCTGTGTAGTGAGACTCTCAAACAAACAAGCAGGGTGGTGGTGGTACACACCTTTAATCCCAGCATTCAGGGGTCAGAGGTAGGTAGATTTCTATGAGTTCTAGGACTGGTCTACAGAGCTAGTTCCAAGTCAGCTAGGGCTACACAGAGAAACTCTGTCTTAAAAAATCAAAACAAACAATTCCTATAAGTACCACATCTAAACCTCCTTCTAGTATGTTCTGTCCCTACAGAGTTCTCCTAAAAGCCTGTTCTGCTTCAGGTAAGCAATACTGCCTTGTCTTAGACACTCCCCAAGCAGCTGTCAATCCCTGGTCTCAGCCTCCCTAGCTTGTCTTTTACCTGGCTGAACTTAAATTCTTCTTCTTCTTTTTTTAATTATTTATTTATTTTAGGTATATAAGTACATTGTAGCTGTCTTCAGACACACCAGAAGAGGGCATCTGATCACTTTACAGATGGTTGTGAGTCACCATATGGTTGCTGGGAATTGAACTCAGGACCTCTGGAAGAGCAGTCAGTGCTCTTAACCACTAAGCCATCTCTCCAGCCCCTGAGCTTAAATTCTTAAGGTGAAGGGCATTTCCTTGGGTGATTTCCTAGCCCTCTAATGCTTACAATTCTTTCAGTCCAATATTGAGCCCCAGTGCTTAGTACAGCACATGTAGGAGGTAGTCAATAGGTATAGGTGAAGTGAGTTAAGTACCACTGGATGCTGTCTAATGGAACTCAGCCTGGTGGGGCTAAGTGCTGTGGATCTTTAAGATGCCTTACTGGAGGACAGGTTCTGGGGCCCTGAATCTCCTAAGAGAACTTCTACAAAGGGCTTAGAATAGGCAGCTAGATAATTCCCTATTCTGCTACACTGGCTCTATGTTGCCAGGGGCACCACTGCTTTCTTTACTGATAGCTGAAGTCTGTCTATCCTACTCCGTGGCACCTTTCACCTTAGGGAGCCTCTAAAATGTTCTCCGTGGTGCTCAGACACAGGATACAAGAGTCCACACAGTCCAGGTTGGGATGTGGCCATTTAACAAATGCATACACCTGCTGATTCCCATTACCCTAGTGATGCAGAGAGAAGACTCGTATGGACTACTTAGGAAGGGGGTGGGGAGCTTGTCTTGTAATCACTGTCCTCTCCCACCTTTTAGAAAGAAAACCTTACTGAGCTTAGCTAGAACATGAATCGAGCATGTAACAGGGCCACAGTCAACATTAGGCTAACACCTAGTGATTCTAGCACTCAGAAGGAAAAAAGTCAAGGCTAAGGACACGTAGCCATAGTGGTCTAGAGAAGCCTTGCTGACCGAGAGCAGTGTGCTACTAAGAGTCGCCCTCCTATCAGACAAGCAGGTCCTGAGACCTGTGGGTCTGTGCAGCTCAGGTTCCAGTGTTGAGACTGAGGAGGATGAGTGATAACTGCCAGAAAAGCTTTTGGTTCTCAAAGTAAGAGGGGTCTATGCAGGGCTAGAGGGATGGCTCAGAGGCTCAGAGGAACAGCTGCTATTCAGAGGGGCTGGGTCTGATGCCTAGCACGCACATGGCAGCTAACAATTGTCTGTAACTCATGTTCCAGGCGGTCTGACACCCTTTTCTGGCTTCTGTGGGCATGCACATGCTGCACAGACATATAGACAAGAAACACACCCATTTACATTAAAAAACAAAAAAAAAAAAAAAAAAAAAGCCCCATGGATTGCTGCTGCCGCTGCCACCTGAGCACAAGCCTCTGCGTCTCACTTACAAGACAGAAGCAGCAGGCTTATCAGCCCAGCGTTGCACAGACTGGATCAGAACACCTGTGTTTTGCTGCCTGGCTGGACTTCTATGGTAACTAAGAAACATACTGCTGTCCAGCCAGGCTTCTTGGGAGAACAGCTCCAAGGCAGACCAGGAGACTCTGAACACCAGCTGCATGATTCTGACTCTGTCCCTTATTTGATTCTGTACAGAGGAGCAAGTCCTAAGTCAGGCATTTTGACACACACATTAGATCCCAGTGCTTCAGCTGAGTATGGTGGTGCACACCTTCAATCCCAGCATCAGGAAGCAGAGGCAAGAGAATCTCTGAGTTAGAGGCCAGCCTGCTCTACAGAGTGAGTTTCAGGACAGCCAGAGCTATACTGAGAAACCTTGTCTTGAAAAATCAACAATATTGATAATGATAACAAAAAATTACAATACTTGGTAGGTAGAGGCAGGAGGATCAAGAGTTCAAAGCCACCCTGCTCTTCATAGACAATTTGAAGCCAGTTTAGGCCTCTTGAGACTCTAGCTCAAACACCTTCCTCCAAACAAAAGAGTAGCAGTTTCTCTGCAGAAGACGGAACAGTGGTAAAGCTGGACTCAAAAGCTAGAAACCTGAACATGGATGAACTGGAGGTTTTCTCACTTCAGATCCTCTCTCAGTTAAACCATGGATTCCTGCAGCTTGGAACCTGTCTGAGACAGTCTTAGACTGGCCTCTCACCAGACCTCACAGTGAGTGTAAACATCTCCATCTCCAGAGTGGCAGAGGCAAGCACCAGGCACAGACCCCTGCTGCATGTCAGGCAGTCAGCCTGTTAGTGCTAAACCAAGCCAGATTGATCCACCCTTCCTACTCCCCCAGACTCTCGCCTTATCAATTACTGTGTTCGTGCCACTGTGTATAGAATACCAATGAGCTCATTTGTTTGAGGACCAGCACAGCTCTCTGGAAGGCCCCCAGCGCTCCCCATCTTTGAAAAGCTGGGAGCAAGCTATGCTGGTAGTGCTTCCCAAGTCAATGTGACTCAAGTTATACCTTGGTGTGTTAGAAAAAAACTGCATTTGGAAGTCAAGCAAGCTGAATACAGGGAGGTGGTTCTCATCCAGCTTGCAGACAGTGAGGCAGGGGCTTGGGCTGACGTGCAGCTGCGTAGCCTCCCACATCTTCCATAGCCCCACTTCTGGCCAGGAAGTCCGATCTGGCACTTCACAGAAAGTGCTCAGTACCTACAGCCCATCCCACCTGCTTCTCTGGAGGCTAAGTATGCCTGCCAGGCTATGACTCACTGGCCAGGAGGCATTCTGGACATGAGAAAAAGAAAATGATTAAACAGCCATGTGCTTAAGATTCCAAAGTTTTAACTGCTTTCTCTGGCTGAAAGGCATAACTCTGACTTCAGTATATATCATTGGGATCACACTGGAACATTTGTGGGCCTCAAGTGGCTGACAGATAGGACAGGTCCCAAGTAACAGCTGGTTAGTCTCCCAGAGGTTTCTACCTGCCATCTGGACTGAAATAGAGAACAGGGTGAAGGCTAGCAGGAAATGTCAGAGGTCACTTAGCTCTACCTGCAGACATTTAGGAGATTAGAAGCCAGATTTAATACATATGCTACTAATCCATACTCCCTGTGAATCTCTGGGCATTTGCATGGGTGGGGCTGGGCCCTGGGCAGAGGCTAAGAGAGGAAGGGAATCACCTTCACTCTGAGTCTGACCATCAAGCTGGCTGCCTTTTTCCTAGTACACAGGCCCCCAGAGACCTTGTTTCCCAGCAGAGATGACAACAGCAATTTCTCCTCATTACCCCTACTTTTCTCCTGGGCCAAATCTGTGGAATCTATGGATTCCAACTACCATTCAGAGGGAGAGGCACCAATACAGAAAGGACCAGATCGGAGGATTCGTTTCCCTTTTCTCTACTTGAGTGGGAGGAGATGGCAAGAACAGTTCCCACAGCTACTACATAGTCTCCCTTTGAGCTTAAAAGTCCCAAAGGGAATGGGGACTGAGGCATCTGATCAGTCTAGGCTGCATAGGGGTAAGGAAGCTGTTTCCTTCTGGCAGCAAACCCTGCTCATCTGCTGCCTCAGACTTCCTCTGGCAGCAGGCTGACCACTCTCAAGTAAGACTAGAAGAGAATAAATGACCCAAGTCTCCTCTAGATGACAATGGAGTGACAGATTAAAGTGTTAGGCTATAAGCCAGGTGACTAACTCCACTTCTGCGTATGACCTACGAGAACTCAGCTTCCTCACTTTTAACATGGAGACTGAACACATCATAATTCTAAGTCTTTCATAATTTTGGAAGTTCTGGATTTTAAGAACCTGCTTCCTGTCGGGCAGTGGTGGCGCACACCTTTAATCCCAGTGCTTGGGAGGCAGAGGCAGGCTGATTTCTGAGTTCGAGGCCAGCCTGGTCTACAGAGTAAGTTCCAGGACAGCCAGGGCTACACAGAGAAACCCGGTCTCGAAAAAAGAAGAGGAGGAGGAGGAAGAGGAAGAGGAAGAGGAGGAAGAGGAAGAAGAAGAAGAAGAAGAAGAAGAAGAAGAAGAAGAAGAAGAAGCAGCAGCAGCAGCAGCAGCAGCAGCAGCAGCAGCAGCAGCAGCTTTCTATCTTTTTTTTAATTTCTTGACTACATGCCAGGCATGGAGCATAGGATGTAATATTCTAGCTGACCTGACCCTTGACATTCCTTACACAACCCATGATTTTGGGTTAAGAAGGTAGTCTCTCTGTAGAGCAGCCAGGGAGAGGAAGGAACAAACTTGGGCCTGCTACCATGACTCAATTCTTCCTTTAGCTTTGTCTCAAGATGTATTTTTATATTTCAGACCCAGTATTCCCACCCTCAAAGGCCTCCTCTCTGTACTTACGTGGGCCTGAATGAAAGCAGAGAAAAGGGCACAGAAGACATTCTGGAAAATAGAGCTTTGGTTCACTCAGGAAAGCAGAACTCTCATTGTAACAATAAGGACAGCACACTCAGAAGCTACCACAAGATTATGATTTAAAAAAAAAAATAGCAAAATATAGCAATTGGACACTGGTGAGCCCAGCAAAACCTCAGTGGCTAGAGAAGGAGTGAGGGTCACAGAAGAGGAGTTGAAAGGAGAGTCTGAAACAGACAGAAAAAGACGAGAATAGAGGATTTTCAGGAGTTTGTTAGTTAAGACAAGGTCTCATAAGGTCAATCTGAGCTTTGTGAGGGTTGGGATTCTAAGAGTGGACCATCATGCCCTGATGATCTTTGCTTTGTTTTGAGACATGGCTCTTGCTGTGTTTCCCAGGTCCATCTCAAACCCCTGAGGCTCAAGTGATGGCACCAATTGACCATCTTCAACTGGATTCAGCAGAAAGTAGAGCTTCAGTGTTTTGTTTGTTTTTGTGGTGCTTCAAGCATACTAGGCAAATGGTATATCTCCAGTCCTGAAGTTTGGATTTGATCTTAGTCCAGTGGTTCTCAACCTGTGTCCAGAGGTTCTCAACCTGTGGGTAGAAACCTGTGTGTGTGTGTGTGTGTGTATGTGTGTGTATGTGTGTCACATATCAGATATCCTGAATATCAGACATTTACACTGTGATTTATAACAGTAGAGAAATTACAGTTATAAAATAGCAACAAAATAATTTTATGGTTAGGGGGTCACCACAACACAAGAACTGTACTAAAGGGTCACAGCATTAAGAATCACAACACTGAGAACCACTGTCTTAGCTGAAAGGTCAAGAAACAATTAGAGTTTTATTTTATTTTATTTTTCTTCGATACAGTGTTTCTCTGTGTAGCCCTGGCTGTCCTGGAACTCCCTCTGTAGACCAGGTTGGCCTCGAACTCAGAAATCCGCCTGCCTCTGCCTCCCGAGTGCTGGGATTAAAGCCGTGTACCACCACTGCCCGGCTCAAAATTTCATTTCTAAAAACTAAATTTAACTAAATAGGGGTAAAGGGGTGAGCATGTTGCTTGGTGATACAGTGCTTGCTTATTATTGAACAAGGTCCAGAATTCAATTTTGAGCATCAAAATAGAGAGTGTGAGAAAAGGGGAAAGGGAGAGTGAGAAAAAAGAGAATGACTCATGAGAATAAAACACAATCGTGTGCCCTCACATACTCCTTCTAAGAGTTTATGAAGCGAAGGGAGATAGGAAAAAAGACAGAGACAGAACAGGGTATAACCTAATTGCCCAGAAGGATGGCAACCTATGCCAGCTGACCAAGCGCTACCTATTTTAACAATGTCCTGGAGCAGCCCCAGAGGGTTCTGGATCCAGATGAGTAAAATTATCTTTTTTATGTTCATTCAAGGATTCTGCCAAAGCCAAGAAGCATTCAGAGCCTGAGCTAGCTTTCTGTCCTTCATTTCTTTAAACAAACAACTTCTTCCCATCTAAAATAAACTTTTAGATGTATCCTACACTGGCTTCAAACTCACTGTGTAGCTAAGGATGACCTTGATCTCCTGATCTTCCTGCTTCCATCTCTCAAGGTATATACAATTCCTGATGTATGCAGTGCTCAGGATCAAACCCAGGGCCTCAGGTGTGCTAGGGAAGCACTCTACCACCTGAGATACATGCCCACATTTTAACTTTGAAGTGGCATGGAGCCTCAGTGGCTACTAGAAGTTCACTCACAGATGTGGTCTCTGTCTTCAGAGGTCCATGTCCTTGGAGCCTTAGGCACAGCAGCCTTTAGTTAGGGCAAGTACTTTGTCAACACTGAATTTCAGGATAAGTTAATAAATGAAGGCAACTCAGCTTTCTGTTCAAGTAAGATAGACCACATTAGACTGGGCCCCCATCTGGTATACTATCCATGTACTAGGACACAGAGGAAACAAGGCATTTCAGGCAGAAAGAAGAGTGGCCCTGTGAGATGGAGAAACTGGGTGGGGAAGGGGAGTGTGCAGAGGTATGGTTAGTAGGGACAAGTGGACCAGACAGGTCACCAAACCATCCATTCAATAGAGAATTGGCATCTATCATAGTTGAGGCAGAGGGAGGGTATGAGACTATGTGTGATCTCAAGAAGTCAGAATATGGGAAAGATGACAGCCTGGCAGCTCCCACAACTAGGGATCCTGGAAGCATCTGAGCCTATGACAAGGAAGAACTAGCCAGGTGACATCAGAATGTAAAGAGGAGAGGGAGGGGACCATCTGAGCACAGCCATACTGTTCCCTTTTGTGGAGGGCCTCTAAGGGCTGAAAGTGGAAAATGGCAGAGATGGAAAGTAAGTCTGGCCAAGATGACAGGCTGTTAGAAGTGTCTGGAGCAATGTCTTTCCATAGGCAGGGCTAAATGCAGCAGTGTTAGATCCACAGGGGAGGCACCGCTCTCTGGGGAGTGTGTAACCAGGGCAGCAGCAACAGAAGAATGCCCAAAGGACTAGAGTCTAGGAGCCTGCAGCCCATGAGATAGCACAGGATGGGGGCTCTGCTCTTCTTCCTTTGGAGCTGGCCTGGTCCCATCACAGAAAGAACAGCCCCTATCTCCCCTAAAAGAAGATTCCAACCAAGGATAGGTCTCCAGCCACTGAGAATCCACTGCCCATATTCAATGGCCCAAACAAGGGCACCTTTCAGCAACACATGTTGCTAAGTGTTAAGGAAGGCCTGTCTGAGTGTGACATTCTGGTTTGTTTATGTCTAGTAAGTGCACGGTGCCCTAACTGAGGTACAGACCAATGTGGTTCAGATCCTTGGAAGAGAAGTCACATTCATCCTGCCAGCCAAGCTCTCCAAGCCCTGGTGTAACTGATTTGTATCTGCTTGTAATGGCAGCTAGAGAGTTGGGAGAACCACCATCTAACCCTGAGTGCAAGAGCTATGAAGAAAAGAAGCAAGGAAGAAAGAGTGAGGAGAGAGGGTGTCAGCCAACTTTGACTTTGGGAACTCATCTTCCCACAAGGTGATCAGAGCTAAATGGTTCTAGTCCAACTCACTGCTTCTCAATAACCCTTGGCCCCAGGTGGATAGCTAGCTGGCTGGCCTGAAGCCCAGAGGCCCATCCCTGGAAGGTCACCTCCCAACATCCCATATTTCTCAGGCAGAAGCAGGGTGGATTTCTTCTCCCACCAGCTCTGTCACCTGCTCAGAGGCACTTATTCTCCTGAATAAGGCTTTACGAGTGAGCCTCTGCCCAAGCCGACCTATTCCTGGTGTAGTCACCCAGGCTCATCTTTGGCTCAGGATGCCTAAGTGGAGGAGGATGGCAATTCAGGCTTCTAAATTCAAAAGACAGCAGAGCCTTGGATGGCACCATCATTCTGCCATCAATCCAAGAGGCTTTTCATACATTCTGCCTCTAGGAATAGAACCCTTGACAAAAGCAATGACATCAGGCCACGATTGTCACATTTCTTGTCAAGTGAAACACCCAACAGTACTTCAGCACAAATCTACGGATAGATGACTCACGTCCTGTGTTCACTCCTTCAAAAGCAGCCCCTCCAGCCTCCTAAGGTGGCCTGTAACAGGAAGTTCACCTCTGGGGGTAGCTTTATGTCTCATCTCTCACCCTCACACAAGCCTTCCTCCCCCGTAGTAACACGTTCCCCATCACTTCCAAACTGCCTTCTACTCCAGCACCTCTAAACAGGCTAAATTTCAGATTTCTCTTTGCAATATCATCTCCCCCTGCATTTCCTCTTCTTCCAATGTCCTGCATTTGTCCTGTGTGAAGAGCAGATTCACTCTTGGCATTCCATGAAACCATCTGTCTGCGCCTGAAGGCAACTCTGATCTTAGTCTCCGAAGCATAAAACCACTAAGCCCTGTGCTTCACATTGCCTAAAAGCAGCTGTATTTGGGCTCTTTCCCAGGGCATCACCAGTGACCACTCATGCTTCCCTTAGGACAAACCAGAAGAACGTTCCTTCTAGTCATCACCATACTCCAGTTCAACCCAGCAAATGTTGAGATAGCTTAAGACAGGACTGTAGGAAGTCTATGGGGCACACAGTCTTCTCTAGGATCTTATAGATCAGCAAGGAAATGTGTGTCCGCATACAACATTACAAGGAAGCACTGAAACACATTAGCAACATGCTGAAGCGTGTGTTGGAAGAGCAGACTATAGTCCCTGAAGCCAATCCTAGGTCTGCTGTTCTTTAACTGAACCACACTAGTCTCAGTTTCCCCATGTATAAAATGGATGGAGACTGGATGTTAGATATACACACCCAATTCAATACCTTGTATCTAGCAGGCTCTTCACAATGCCAGTGGTCAACATTACTCCTAAAGAAAATCAACCTTTGAATTGGACCTTTCATAGCTGATCAATTTTCTAAAGTCAACACCAAGAATAAATGGAACAGTCTGAGCAAAACCTTATTTTGCTGAGTGACTATAACAAACACCTGGAACCTATAATACATACAAGTGGGGTGAAGCCTGAGTCTGGACTTTGGACTGAAGTATCAAAATGTCAGAACTGTGGAACACTACTATCCCAGGGCCCAATCAGGTATGTGAGGGCAGAAGCTTTCATATTCTCTGGGTCATAGAGGATGGTCCAGAAGCTTCTCTAGATCTGCCCTCAAAGCCAATGCTCCTCCTGCAGAGAGCTGGGATTAGTACCACATTCCTAACCATGTGGTATCAGTGCCTAGAACCCATGATCTGTCTCAAACCAGCCCAAGAGCCAAGCTGGGGTCATTTTAACACCACCTAATTAATAAGGCATCTCCTATAACACTTTCTGCTGCATTTGTCTTATCTGGAAGCTGGGGATCTCCTTAGCAGCACAGGGGTCCTCAAAACAAGTCCTTAGCCTCTTTCTGTTCTGCTCCATTCTCTCAAATGTTCTATTTGCCCTGGAGCTCAGTCAGTTGGGTTTCCTTTTCTGAGTCTACCTCCTGCAGGAGCCTTCTGCTCAAGTCCGTAAGCCTCTCAGAGGCTGTGTGGGAAAACCCTGCAAGGAACAAGGGTACCACACAGGGCCTGGTATTCAGGAAACTGGTAGAGACTTTTATGTCTCTCATATTTTTCCCAGATATGCTTATGGGTAGGCAGTGACCAGTAGGATAAACAAAAATAACTGGTAGCCTGGCAGAACTCTGAATTCGAGACCAGCCTGGTTTACAGAGTGGGTTCCAGGACAGCCAGGGCTACATGGAGTAGGGATGGGAGATTACAGACCTCCAGCACAGAGGACCAAATCTAGGAAGGAAGCTGCCTCTCCCAGGCAACACCCAGACAAATCAATTTTAGGTAACCTATTATTGTCATAAAAGTACTTTTAAAAGTACAGCTTAAGGAGCTCTGGAGAGCTGGCCCAGAAGTTAAGAGCACTGACTATTCTTCCAGAGGTCCTGAATTCAATTCCCAGCAACCACATGATGGCTCACAACCATCTGTAATGGGATCTGGTGCCCTCTTCTGGTGTGTCTGAAGATAGAGACAGTGAAAGTATACTCGTGTAAATAAAATAAATAATAATTTAAAAAAAGCACTGGCTATTCTTCCAGAGGACCAGAATTTAATTCCCAGCACCCACATGCAGAGAAATATGACCAGGTTCTGCCAGGGATTTAAGTCTGTTCTGGGAACTGATGCATTCCAACTAGAGGTTAGTGGAGACAAAGACTGAGTAATACCCAGCTCCTATGCTCAGACTGAGGGCCCAGACTATGGTCCATGACTCCGGCAGAGCAGAGCACAAAATCTCTGGCTCTATCTAGTCTTTGGATTCCAGTAGAAGCAGGAGCATGAGTCCATTCCCTAATTCTACTCATTTGTTATTCTCCCCATGTTTAGATCATCAACAGCCAGTTCAGTAAGACAGCAAGCTCCAACTGGGTAAACTTCTTGATCAACTAATGCCAGAATCAGAAATTCTTGGGTGTACTCACAGATTTTTCAAGTCTTTCCACTTGAGAAATACAAACTCTCTCTCCCACCCTCCTCTAGTTGAGCTCCATACTGCTCTGTCATCTGGAGGGTGCTCTGTCATCTGGAGGGTGCTCTGTCATCTGGAGGGTGTTCTGTCATCTGTTGAGGGTGTATAGTCCCTCAACAGCTTGGGACTATACAAAGCTCGGAATATAAACAGTCTTTCCACTTTCAGACATTCATACTCTGTTGAAAATATTAGCTTCAGCTATAACCTAACATTGTCCCTGAGCCTCCTCTCCAGACCAAAGGACTTTATACGTGCTTTCTAAGACTTGCTAAGGACTTTCTAAGTCTACAGGATTCTCTGGCTGACCTGTGGCATCCTACACTCTTGTTTAGTACTAGCCCAACACAGATATGTGAGAATCAACTTTTTTTGAATCACATAACCATTCACTTAAAATATACAAATAACAAGAGACCAAGCATGAGCTTTCCATAGTGTTGCTCACCCCATGGAATGGATCAGGTTTTGTAGTAACCTCTTTACTTCAGAGCCCAAATAGCAAAGAAGTCAGTGTCAACAGTTATTATTTCTCTCATAAATGGTGCAGAAGTTACCCTCCCCAGGGCCCGTGACAGAGTTGCATAGAAGAGGAAGGCTTCTGTCCTTAAATTATTGCCACCTTTGAAATGTATGACCTGGGGACCCTCTTAGAAAAGAGCAACCCCTTTCCTGAGAGGATGTCTTTGACTAAACACACAACTTCATCTGTAAGCTAACAGGGAGGATGTTATGGTATGAGATCCTGAGAAGTCCTTGGGTGACACAAGGAACATGGTTCTGAGCCACGTGGCAGAGATGAGAGAGGGCCTAGCCCAAATCCCTGGGAAGAAACCAGGTTACAGAAGACAGTTAGTTGTTCACACTCAACAGAGCTCCTTCCCTTCTGTGTAGGTTGCAAAACCACAGAAATGGCAGCTGACAGTGGTGATGCACACCTGTAATCCCAGAATTCAGGAAGTGGAGGCAGAAGGATTAGGAGTTCAAGGCCATCCTTGACTACATAGAACTTCAGGTCTGTCTGAGCTACATGAGATGCTCTCTCAAAAACAAAACAAAGGTGCACTGAATGTACTCAATAGCTAATGGTGCTTGCCATTCAAGACTGCTGATCTTTGTGTGATTCCCAGAGTCCACATAAAGGAGAGAACCTACTCCACAATGTTGTGCTCTAACCACTAGCTACATGCTGTGGCATGCACATACCCACATTCATAATATATATACATACATACATACATACATACAATAATAAATAAACCATTAAAGAGCAAAACACAAAGCAAAATAAAATAACAATAACAAAAAAAGGCAAAGACTACAACAGTACCCCGGCAGGTGCTGCCCAGAGGGGAGTACCTTGTACTCTGGAGGAGGGGCCTTCCCCTCTGTCTTGACAGAGGTCTGTAGGCCTGCAAAGCTCAGCTTATGTTCCTCACAAAGCATGGTATAATCATCCACAAGCACACGAATATTCTTCAGCTTGCAGCACATACAGTTTACTGAGACAGCCTCATCTCCCCAGTCAGTATCCTTCTGGCAATCAACTAGCACTGACACTCTTAGCACCTTCCTTTAGCAACCAGCAATGCTAACATCTGATAGTTTTTTCCAAGTATTAGAAGTTTAGCATTTGTTGTCCTTATTATTTAAATATGTGAGCTAAAGCTGGGCATGGAGGTGCATGCATGTAATGCCAGCATTTAAGAAACAGATGCAGAGCCAGGCACGGTGGCATGTGCCTTTAATCTTAGCACTAAAGAGGCAGAGGCAGGCAGATCTCTGTAAGTTCGAGGCCAGCCTAGTCTACAAAGCAAGTCCAGGACAGCCAGAACTGTTACAGAAAAACCTTGTCTTGAAAAACAAAAACAAACAAATAAAAAAGTTGAAGGCTAGCCCTCATTATATATTGAATGAGAGGTTAGTCTGGGCTTCATGAGACTGTCTCAAAACAAAGGAAATTAACTTTTAACATCTTAAGATTAGATCTAGTTTGTGGATATATGGGGCCCTTATCGTTGCACGGCAAAACTGAATAGAGGTAAGTAACTATTCCTGAGACAGGCATATTCATCCTAGCTTATATGGTACCCAATGGAACAGACAATGGAGAGGCCCTTATTCCACACCCACCTATGAGCTCAACTCACTTGCAGTAGCTACTAGGCCTAGTCACAGCTTCCCCACTGCCAGGGCCTGCATCTTTCTGCCTACTTGAGGGTTCTCTCCAGCACTCATTAACATTTAAGATAGGCAAGAAACAAGGCATTTAATGCCAAAAAGAAATTCTAAAGATGTCTTATTTGTTAATTATGTATGTGTGAATGTTTGTGTAGAGGTATGCACATGTCTGTGACATTGCCCATGGAGGAAGATCCCTGGAGCTGGAGTTATGTAAGTGGTTGTAAACTGACCAACACAGGAGCTGGAGACTGGACCCAGGTCCTCTGCAAGAGCAATATGCACTCTGAGCCACTGAGTCATCTTTCCAACACTCACCATGCCAAAAGACATTCTTAACTCTTAAGGTAGATAATCATTACATTTAAATACACATAACACACACTTGTTCTTCAATGACACACTTCTATGACACATTCCACGTGATCATTCGTAAGCTTGAAAGTAGGACTAAGTACCAGCGGCAGTCCACTCGTGCGTGTGTGGTTTATGGGTGTACATGTGTGAGTATAGGAATACACGTGTGTGTGCAGTGCGTGTGTGCAGCGCGTGTGCGATTGTGTGTGTGTGCGTGTGTTTGTGCGTGTGTGGCCAGAGGATGATTTCATTATTCCCCACCCTATTTTTTTGAGACAGGGTCTCTCACTGAACAAGGCAATTTGCTAGAGGGATTCTCCTGTCACTGCCTCCCCAGTGCTAGGATACAAGCACATGCCACTATATCCAACTCTTTTACATGAGTTCTGGGGATCTGAATTCAGGACCCTGTGCTTACATGGCAAGCACACAACTGGCTGAACCACTGCCCCAGCTCCCTTTTTTGTTTTGGACAGGTCTCACTATATAGCACTGTAGTAGTTTGTATATGCTCAGCTCAGGGAGTGGCACTATTAGAAGGCGTGGCCCTGTTGGAGTAGGTGTGTCACGGTGGGTATGGGCTTTAAGACCCTCATCCTAGCTGCCTGGAAGTCAGTATTCTGCTAGCAATCTTCACATTAAGATGTAGAACTCTCAGCTCCTCTTGAACCATGCTTGCCTGGATTTTGCCACGTTCCTACCTTGATAATAATAGACTGAACCTCTGACCCTGTAAGCCAACCCCAATTAAATTTTGTTCTTATAAGAGTTGCTTTGGTCATGGTGTCTGTTCACAGCAGTAAAATCCTAACTAAGACAAGCACTAACTGGCTTGGCACTTGCTATGTAGCCCATGCTGGCCAGCCCATCTTTTGGTGTACTTGTTCATTAGATTTACCTCTTTGTGGGTCACTCCCCATTCCTCTACTTAACAACATCCCACATAAGGTTTCTGCTCCCACCTCAGGACTTAGATTTAGTAGAATACAAACGGAGACATTTTGCTAGTCTGTCACCTCTATGCTATCTGCCTGGCCCCTAAGAGCATGACTCTCAGAGCAGGCCCCTCTGACCAGGAGCCTCAGGTTATACCTTTCCTCTGAGGGGTCTTCTTAACATCCCTGGAACAAGGGCAAGACAAACTCACCTCCCCCAAATAACTGTATTTGCCCCTGAGGATCTGTCGGTAGAGCCGGGTGCGGTTGTCATCCTCAAAGGGCATGGTGCCACTGAGCAGGATGTAGGCAATGACACCCAGGGCCCACATATCCACGGAATTGGTGTAGGGTTTTCGAACAAGAACCTCAGGAGCTATGTACTCAGGTGTGCCACAAGTGGTTTTCATCAGGCAGTCGTCACCTTTCTTCCGGGCACTGGCCAAGCCAAAGTCAGTGATGATGATCTTGGAGTCAGTGCCTGGGTGGTAGTAAAGGAGATTCTCAGGCTTGAGGTCTCGGTGTGTAATGCCAAGGGCATGAAGATACCGGACACCATCCAGTACCATCTGCAGCACTCTTGTGGCATCCCGCTCAGTGAAAGAACCTTTGGCAATAATCCGGTCAAAGAGCTCACCACCGGTGGCCAGCTCCATTACCATGTATACACGCTCCTGTGTCTCAAACACTTCTACCAGCTGAATGATGTTGGCGTGGCGCACCCGGCGCAACACTCGGAGCTCAGACTCACATACCTCCCGCCCTTCTCGGTACTTGGTCTCAATCATCTTGATAGCATATGGCTGTCTGGTTGCCCGGTGCTCCACACGTACCACGCGGCTAAAGCTGCCTCGCCCAATTAGGGCCTTTATATCATATTTAGCTGTCACACGTGGGTCAAATTTGGCCCTGTACTTTGCCACCCTGGCCCTGCGTGGTGGTTCTGAGGGAGGTTCTGTGTGGCCAGTAGTGGGAACACCAGGGCAGGGAGGTGCATACTGACTGGTAGCTGGGAACCCAGCTTTGAGAGGGCCAACACTGTCCACCTCTGTGATGAAGTGCTTGTATACATCATTCTTGGTGCCACTGAAGGGCTCCACTTTCTTGACCAGATCCAGCTGGACATCCTTGGGTGGCTCGGGAAGGACCTTGCTTGTCCCACAGCCCATCACTGACACGGGGGCATCCTCTCCAGCGAGGCTGGCCGGACCTGCTCTATAGGCAGTGCCCCGACTACACCTATGCAAACAGAAAAGAGGGCAAGTCAGAATAGCCAGGGACACTCCTGAAGGACAACAGTCATTTTCCCTTTTCCTGTTTTCTTGATAAACAGTCTAATTAAGAATGAAGTCAAATAAGGGTCAGGGAAGTGAGTGAGAATGGGGTGGATGGTGTGAAACTCACAAATAATCATTTAAAAATTAAAAAACAACAACGACAACAACAGAGAATAAAGTCAGATACGGTGGTGCATATCTATAATTCTAGCACTCTGGAGGCAGAAACATGAAAATCATGCAAGTTTGAGGCCAGTCGGATCCACAGAGGAACTTGTAGGCCATCCAAGGCTATATAATGAGACTCTGTCTAAAAAATAAACAAACAGGCCGGGCAGTGGTGGTGCACACCTTTAATCCCAGCACTCGGGAGGCAGAGGCAGTGGATTTCTGAGTTCAAGGCCAGCCTGGTCTACTGAGTGAGTTCCAGGACAGCCAGGGCTACACAGAGAAACCCTGTCTCGAAAAACAAAAACAAAAACAAAAAACAAAACAAACAAAAAAAAGAAAAAAGAAACAAACAAAAACTGATACAATAACCTGCAAAGGGAGCCCTTTCACCTCTTAAGATGTTACTGTAGGGGAGAGAAAGATGGCTCAGCATTTTAAGAGCACTGGCTGCTCTTCCAGAGGACCCAAGTCTGACTCCCAGCACATACATGGCAGCTGACAACTGTCTGTAACTCCAGTTCCAGAGGATCTGATGCTCTCTTCTGGCCTCCCATGGCACCAGGCACACACATACACAGAGGCAACACACCCATAAACATAAAATTTTCAAGTAAAATAAAAATAAAAACAAAGCCAGGCAGTGATGGCTCATGCTTTTAATCCCAGAACTCAGGAGGCAGAGGCATGTGGATCTCTGAGTTTGAGGCCAGCCTGGTCTACAGAGTGAGTTCCAGGACATCCAAGACCACACAGAGAAACCCTGTCCAGAAAAACAAACAGACAGACAAACAAAAATTTAAAACAAGTAGAAACAAAGATGTTAAGAGTACAGAAGCCAGGCACAGTAATAACTCACACCTACGATTTCAAATTTTAGGAGGTTGAGGCAGGAGGATTATCATAAGTTCAAGACCAGGTAAGGCTAGAGTGAGTTCCGAGACAGCTTAGGTTACAGAGACCCTGTCTCCAAACAAAATAAAAGCAACTTCGACTTCAATGGAGGTCTAGAAAACAGCCCAGGTCTGATCTCACTGGATCAAGTGTCATGTTTCCCAAGCCTAACAGGGGTAAGAATGTTCACCAGACACTGTTCACTTCCCTTCTGGTCTTCCTGGTCCCTTTTAGCCTGAACTCTCATATTTCCTAAATGCTAACATCACTTCTCATTATTCTGGGTCATCTTTTCTAATGCAGAGTGTTAAAAACCAATTTCAGCATCATCATCCATAAGAACTCAGAAAGCTCCCACAGAATCAACTAAGCAGGGCTCATAGGCACTCACAGAGACTGAAGTGGCAATCACAGAACCTGCATGGGTCTGCACTAGGACTTCAGCATGTATGTTATGGTTGCTAGTTTGGTGTTTCTGTAAGACTCCTAAGAGTGGGAGTGGAGGTGTCTCTAACCCTTTTGCCTGCTCTTGGGACCCTTGTCCTCCTACCTGTTGCCTTGCCCAGCCCTGATATGAGGATCTGTACTTGGTTTTATTGCACCTTGTTATGCTTTGTTTGGCTGATATCCCTGGTAGGCCTGCTCTTTTTCTGAAGGGAAACAGAGGAGTGGATCTAGGGATTGGGGAGGTTGGGGTGGTGTGTGGGCTGGGAGGAGTTGAGGGAGGGGAAACCTGTCAGGATTATTGTTCGGGAGAATTTAAAAAATAAGGTAAAAGTGCCGTCATGTGTGCATATGCACACCTGTGCACACAGATACACAGAAAAGGAAAAACAAAATAAAGCAAATCCATCAGATATAAATGAAGTCTTTGATAAGCACAGACTAAGAGTTCACATTTTACTTAGTATGCCAATATGGTACTCAGCAGAATAAAGTTTATCTTTCCTACATGAAAGGAAACAATTCATCTTCAGGGTTTGGTATTACCAAACTGCAAAGGTGGGGCCACATAGACTTACATGTATGTAGTCTTCAAATTTTTAAACTTGTATTACAGTTGTTTACTTATGGGTCCAGTCATGGTGCAGGCCTTTAATCCCAGCACATTTGTTTACTTATTTATTTATTTATTTGTGTGTGTGTGTATGTTGTGTGAGGAGGAAAGAGACCAGAGTCAAGTCTCTCCAGACACCATGTGGGTCCTGTGAGTTGAACTCAGGTCACTGGGCCAGTCCTCTTAATTCAGAACATCATATTTAAACAAAGACATTTAGAAAGTAGATTCCTTCTGATAGAGGCCAAAGATTAGAATTGTGAACCAAAAATTCTGCACACTCATCTCTTCAGAAAAACAAATGTATTGAAACCCAGGAAAAAGACCATTTTTGGGTCAGCACTGCTGAGGCAGAGAACAGGCCTCTGGCCCCTGATCCTTAAGCAACATCTACCACTGAAGAGGTGAGAGGGCATACAAGCTGCATGGATGATCTAGCATGGGCCACTCAGAAGTCACTTCTACCTGGTGAGGAAGAGTAACTCTAGATTTACCAATAATTAGCTATATCTAGCCAAACACACTTGATGAGAAAAACAAAGGTCTATAAAGAAAAAGCCCTGAATTTTCCCTTTAAATAAAGTTAGCAGTAAGGCACCATGTTTATTTCAAAGAAGGCTGCTATCAATGTTCTACCAACCCAAATACAGATTGAACCTGGAAGAGAAGAGGTACCAGCTCTGAAAGCTAGGGGACACACCTAAGATCCTCCAGAGGATCAAGACTGCTCCACATTCCAATCACATCTGTTTTGTTTTGTTTTTTGAGACAGGGTCCTATGTAGCTTTGATTAGCCTAGAACTCACTATGTAGACAAGGCTAGCTTCAAACCCATAGAAATTCACTTGTCTCTGCCTTTTGTATGCTCAGCTCCAATCATATCTGCTGTATTAGGGTTTTACTGCTGTGAAGAGACACCATGACCAAGACAACGCTTATAAAGGACAGCATTTAATTGGGGCTGGCTTACAGGTTCAGAGGTTAAGTCTATTATTATCAAGGTGGAAGCATGGCAGCATCTAGGCAAGCAAAGCATTAGGAGGAGCTGAGAGTTATACATTTGTTCTGAGGGCAAACAGAAGACTGGCTTAAAGCCCATACTCAAAGTGACACACCTACTCCAACAAGGTCACACCTCCTAATAGTGCCACTCCCTGGGCCAAGCATTCAAACCATCATATCTGCTAACTTCTCTTCCCACATCAATGAGGTGGAAATGAAGACATGGGGAAAATGGTGACTGACAAAAGCTTGGGAAGAACCTAGCTTTCTTGTGTATGTGCCCAACTTAGTAGGCAGCATGGGTACTGGAGTACATGGGATGAGAAGGAAGCCTCAGAAGAGTCCCCTGAAGTCATGTTACACCAGTTATCCAGGTCACAAAGCTAACACAGAAATGATCTGATTCTCCAGGGTCTGCTCTATACCTTCAGTGAAACAAACCACTCCTTAGGGAAAGCCCAAGCTGAACAGTGGCAGAGGAGTAAGCACTTGGCACCACTGTCCTCCCTGATACTACAGACATGACCAGCCAAGAAAGGAAGGGGAACTTATCCAAAGCTACTCAAATAGTAATGGCCAATCATGGACTCTGGTCTCTTGTTTCTCCATGCAAGGGTCTTTTCATTGGACAGTAAAGGTTTCAGAAGTATCTGGGCCTAGCAGAACTTGAGCTCATCAAGTCAAAGCCTGCATTGTTTCCTCACATCACTAAGATGGTGAGTCAACACACCTCTGCTGGGCCCTCTTCTAAAGAGCCTATGTTCAGAAACCCAAATACCAACTATAATCTATCATGCACCTCACAACTTTATTCTATTTTTCTACAAGAGTCTTGCTATGTATCCCTAATTGACCTTGAACTCACTATGTAGCCAGGGCTGGCCTCTAATTTGCAGCAATCCTGCCTAAGCTCCTGAGTACTGTGCCTGCAGGTATGAGCCCTCAGCCTGACTGTATAGCTTTTTTCTCCATTTCCTTTTATTACACCTCTGTCAGTTTCTTGATGAAGGCCTGTTTCTTAGCTCTCCTGGCTTCCTTTGGAACCTGGCAAAGTGCCGAGCTCAGGAAGCATCAGTCTGTCAACAATGAGAGAAACATGGTAGACACTTGGTTTCCTATTTGCTGTGAGTCAACAGTGAAAAGTTCCGAGGTATTTTCAAGACTTAAAAAGAGGCTGCAAAGGTGGTTCAACACCCTCAACAACAATGGTTTGAAAGGCTTTATTTGGGTTTGAAAGGTTACTTGAACCCCAAAGTCAGTCTGTCCACAAGCTTCCAGACATAACTCTATTTATGGGTAAAGCCAGGAGAAAAGAGCTAGCAACAAAGGCCTGGTTTATGAATCTCCCAATGGTAGAAAACAGGCATTTGCCCCTCTCCAATATTACCCACCAACAATTTTCCCCCACAGTAAAGCAAGATAACCTTTAAACTTCTAAAGATCCTGAACCAAGTGGTACACATCTTTAAACCCAGCACTCTCGAGGCAGGGGCAGACGAATCTCTGAGTTTGAAGACAGCTAGGGTTATACAGAGAAATAAATAACCAGAAGATCCTGAGGCTGTGTTTTGGAAGGCAGTGATCTCAGGAGTAGGGGATTGCTAAACTGCACTTCTCATCATCCAAGGCAAACACACACCAGACAAAGATTCTTGTCCTCTTAGATAAATCTCTTGAACAGGAGCAGCTACAGACATGGGGAGAACTGTGTCTTTCTACAACGAGGAGACTGACCCAGCAATTCCATTTCTAGAAACAATACTGCAAAACCACTTTCACAAGGGAACAGATAATCCGTATGAGAAAACTCATGGTGCATTCATCAACACAATGAAAAATGAGGGGCTGCAAATACAACTTGAACCCAAGTTCTTATCTAGCATGTATGAGGCTCTGGGTTCAAACCCAGCACAACAAAAGTAATTTTTTTTTTTTAAGTTAGAAATTAGAGCATGGGGAATGGCTCAATCATAAACTATCTGTCCTAAAAGCATAAGAGCCTGAGTTTGGGTCTCCAACAACCATATGGAAAGCTGGCATTACGACATGGAAATGTAATGCCCACATGCTGAAGACAAGCATGCGGAGGGTTCCTGGAGCTCATGGCCTGCAATCATTCCCCACCTGGTTCAGGCTCAATGAGATCCAGTGTCAATGAATACGGTGGAGGGGTTAGAGAGATGGCTCAGAGATTTAGGGCACTTGTTGCTCTCGAAGAGAACTTGTTAATTGCCAACACACACATGGGTGGCTCATAACCACCCTTAACTGGTTCCAGGAAATCTGATGCCCTCTTCTGACCCCCACATATGCAGGCAAACCATACACATAAAATGAAATGAATAAATTTAAAAATATCTCTTAAGCAAGAACAAAAGAAAAGACATCTGACATTTACCTTTGGCCTCCATCTACTTGTAGGTGCACACATCTGTGTATGCACCCCTCAAACATATACGCGTGAGCACATGTGAGAGTACATGTACACACACACACAGAGACACACACACAGAGGAAACAAATAATTTAAAAACCATAACTAGCTTTAACTCCAGAACTCAAGAGGCAGAGGCAAGCAGATCTCCGTGATTGAGGCCAGCCTGGTCTATGAAGTTAGTTTCAAGACTGTTAAGGCTATACAGAGAAACAAACAAAAAACTGTAAATAAAAAATGTTCTAATAAGCTTGGACCAGTAGTACAGGCCTGTAATCAGTGAGAGACTGAGGAAGGAGTACTGCTGCAAACGTGAAGCCACTGAGAGACACACAAGACTGCCTCACAGAGGAGAGAAAGAGGGCACCAGCGAGATGGCTCACCAGGTTAAGAAGGCTTGCCGCTGAACAGCTGAACATACCATTCCGAGGTCATTCACCAGAACCTACATGGGATAAGGAGCCAAGACACTCCTACAAGTTGTCCCCTGACCTCCACCATGTGCACATGTGTGGCACATGTACACACACCCCAACACAAAGTAAATAAACAAATGTAAGAGAAAAAGTTTTTAAAAGTAAAACTTAGAAACAACCCACATAGTCAGCAACGAGAATACTAATTCCAAACCAGCCTTAGCTACATAATGAGACCCTATCTCAAAAAATGAAACAAAACAAAAAAAGAGGGCATAAAAATTAATTAAAATAATTCATACAATGGAATTCTCTTCAGTGATGCAATAGAAAGGTACATTACAACCACAGGTATAGTTCAGTGGTAGAGAACTTGCCTAATCTGTGCCAGCTCTCAGTACCACAGCAAGGAGAGCAAAACGATGTAAATCAACATTAATACTATATACCAGGATTGATACCTATGATATACTGTAGAATAAACCTAAATGTATGTATCTATTATGTCCAATGAGAGATTTTATTCATTGATTCTTTTACTTATTGAGGTCTCATATAGCCCATGCTGACTTTGAACTTGCTATGTAGGTAAAGATGACCTTGAACTCCTATTCCTCCAGCCTCTACTTCAAAGTTCTAAGATCACAGGCCCACATCTCCATGTCCAGTCCATTGTGGTGCTAGGAACTGAACCCAGGGCTTACTATATGTTAGGCAATCCCTCCATCCACCAACTGAGCTGTATCTCCAGCTCATCTCCTCTTTAGGTACGATTTAATTCTTGTTATACAAGAGAGTAGATAAAAAGGCTTCATACATACAAGGCAGGTGTTCAACACTGAGTTACATCTCAGCCCAGTTTTGGTGGTAGTGGTTTTAAAATTTCTTGGCCAGGGGCTGGAGAGATGGCTCAGGGGTTAAGAGCACTGGCTGCTTCAATTCCCAGCAACCACATGGTGGCTCACAACCATCTGTAATGGGATCTGATGCCCTCTTCTGGTGTGTCTGAAGACAGCTACAGTGTACTCATATACATAAAATAAACAATTCTTTTTAAAAAAAAGTTTGCTCTTGAAAAACCAAAAAAAAAAAAAAAAAAAAAAAAAAAAAAAAAA
>JADRCH010000230.1:682954-804818 GCA_019843965.1 Rhynchomys soricoides | reverse complement strand
CCACCACCACCACCACCACCACCACCACCACCACCACCACCACCACCGTGTACGTGTGTTATGATGTGTATGTGAGTATAGGTACGTGCACTGTGTCATATCATGCATACAGAAGTCAGAAAACAATCTTTTGCTTTGTTTTGTTTTTGAAGCAGAGTTTCTCTGTGTAGCCTTAGCTATTCTGGAGTTCACTCTGTAGACCAGGCTGGCTGAGATGGAACTCAGAGATTTGCCTGCCTCTGCCTCCCATGTACTGGAATAAAAGATGTGTGCATGCAACCATTGCCTGGTAATTGTTACATTTTTATTAATCCCACCCTCAGAAATACAGATCTAGTAGTTTTCCCTGAGTTCTCCTTTCTAGCCCACAAATGTTTACTGATTTCCTGCCTTGGAAAAACTCTATTAGGACAATGATAAAAAGAAGACGTAGTCTTTGCTCTCAAGGGATTTACAGCCTGGACAGTGCCACATAAAACCCTTTGACCCATTTTTTTTTTTTTCCCTGAGACAGGTTCTTACTAGACAACTCTGGCTGTGGCTGTCTTGGAACTCACTATGTGGACCAGACTGGCCTTGAACTCACAGAGATTCTCCTGCCTCTGCCTCCCAAGTTCGGGGATTAAAGGTGTGCATCACTAAGCCCAGCTGACTCATCACTCTCATGATGCCCAGAAAGGCCACTTCAAATTTTCAGTCTGAAAAAGTCCCTTGGGTAATTTTCTTACAGCAAAGGAAAGCATCACACATATTTCCACCTTAACATCTAATATGTGTCAAGAATTAGTTTAGTGATGACCTAGCCAATATGATACAAAGATTTTTGGAAGCAAAATGTGTTTGGAAAAGCCTCTTTCTACCTCTCAGTCCTCAGAATTCCTTACCTCTTTCTAGGGCATTACTTCTCAGATTCTCTCCATATGCCAAGATACGCATAGAGAATCTCACTACTGTATAATGCTCTAAGGCCAATGCAGACAGCTGCTCTCAGCTCTCCTGAAGTTTAAGGGTCAACAGTGCCAACTGCTTACAGCACAGTCACATCACCACACAGCTGGCTAAGCACTGAAGAAGGTCAGGGTTGCTCATACAACAGGCAGGTACTAACAAAGCCAAATGAAAGGCCAAACCAAATTTTCACTCATACAACTATGACCTTGTGACTGACACAGACTTCAGCATCTATTTCAGATTCCACAGGTACTCGGATCTTCA
This sequence comes from Rhynchomys soricoides, assembly GCA_019843965.1. Classification (NCBI taxonomy): domain Eukaryota; kingdom Metazoa; phylum Chordata; class Mammalia; order Rodentia; family Muridae; genus Rhynchomys; species Rhynchomys soricoides. The sequence goes on along the minus strand of JADRCH010000230.1, from coordinate 803,603 downwards.
AAGGCATTCTGTTCCAAATGACAAGAAAATCTGCTATATAACCTGTATATTAATCAACAAATACTTGTGGGGTTTATCATAAAGTACTTTGCCAATAGAGAAGGAAAAATCTACAATTAAAAAAAAAAAAAAAAAAGAAGAAGAAAAAAAAAGAAACAAAGAAAATCTGAGATGTGAAACTATACCTCAATGTCAGAGGCAAGCAAGTTTCCCGAAGGCCACACCTTAAGCACTGGGTTACAATTAGACTTAGAAAATTTGCCTATTCAGCAAATTCATCCTCTAGTAAATGAGCATCCCAAAGCCCTAATGGGGAGTGGTCAACTGCATCTATCTTGATGAGAAATGGTATTTTCAGAGGTCTCTGATACCTACACTGGACCCTGAAGAAAACACAAAACACAGGGCATCATCTTACACACAGCTCAGTATATAGAACAACTTTAAAAGACATTTTGCCAGACAGTAGTGGTGTGCACCTTTGATTCCAGCACCCAAGAGACAGAGACGGGCAATCTTTGTGAGTTTGAGGCCAGCCTGGTCTAGTGTGAGTTCTAGGATGGCCAGGGCTACACAAAAAACCCTGCCTTGAAAAACCAAAGGGGGAAAAATGATATTTTCTAGCTAGGACTGATGGGAAAGGCCCATAATCTAAGCTACTCAGGAAGCTGAGGCAGGAAAACCTGAAGACCTGTCTTAGCTACAGAGTAAGTTCAAGACCAGCTTGGGCAACGTAGTAAAACCCCATCTCAAAATCAAAAGTGAAAAAACATGGCTGGGGTTCTTGATTAGGTCCAATCCTTAGTACTAGGAAAAAAAACAAAACAAAAACATCAACCACAATGTGGCTAGCAAAAGAGCTCGGTGGATAAAAGCACCTGCTGCCAAGTCTGACAAACTGATTCTATCTAGAACCAACAAGAGAACCAACTCTCACAAATTGTCTCTGACCTACTTATTTACTTGCACACTCGAACACACATGCACAGACGGACAGACAGGGAAGTTTTCTGGAGCTAAGGGTGTGCACCTCAATAGTATATAATTGGCATATACTTAGATCTTTCAAAGTCTTTCCAAGGTATGGGCAACGATCCATAGCAGGAGTCTACAAGGCCAGCAGCTCCCTGGGGCAGTAACACACATCTTCATCCAAGAAGTACAGTAATGTCTTAGCTTTTGCTCTCTTATTTTCAAGACAGGGTCTCACTCTGTAGACCAGGATGGACTGGAGAACTCACTGTAGAAGCACGGCTGACCTCAAAATTAGAGCAATCCTCCTGTCTCAGTCTCTTAAATGCTGGAATTACAGGTGTGCACAACTATGCCCTGATTTTGTCATTTACCAAATTTTTCTGAAAAGGGGATACAGCTCAGTTGGTAGAATTCAAAATGCCCAGGATCAATCACTGTACAGGGGGAGGAAGGAGACTTAAAAACAACTTTAGAAGCACAGGTTTCTATCTCCTATCATGTTTCTTTCTTATGTTTGTTTTGCTTCATGAGATAGGATCTCACTCTGTAGTCCTGGCTGACTTGGTACTCGATATGCAGTCTGGGATCATCTCCAATCCATGGTAATCCTGTTCCTTCTGCTTGCCAAATGCTGGGGTTACAGCATTTAAGATACCATACAATTTCTGAAATCAAATCATAAGCTAACTATGTAGCTAAGTGAAAAGGGTTCAGGCCCTGAGTTCAATTTCCATCAACAACAGCAAAAAAAAAATAAAAATAAAAAAATAGAGTGAAAAACTTTTTTCTCCCAGGACAGCCTCTGGAACTCACTATATCAGACTGTCCTTTAACTTTTGGGCATCCTCCTGCTTCTGTCTCAGGAGTGCAGTGATCACAGACAAGCACCACCATATCAGGGCTCTGGGGTATTTTGTTTGAGACAGGGTCTTATATAGCCCAGGTTTGTCCTAAACATAACTATATAGCCTAAACTGGCCTCTACTGATCAGAAGTGTAATCCACCACATCTAGCTAAGAGTAAAATTCTTGAATTTGTATCTTGAAAAATTACTCCGAGATGTCAAAGTTTGCTGTGACTATCTCAAGATGCTGCTATGACAGATGTTTCCCAAGGCTTTTTCTGTATCCCTTCAAAAGTCAGGGTCCCAATAGCTTTAACTAAACACTACTACTGTGTGAACGCAGGGAAGAGTTTTCCAAATAAAAGATATCAATGGTAGATTTAAAAGGACACAGGTAAATTTCCTATACCTGTGAGGGTGGAAATGAAAGGAAGTTTCACAAACCGACAACACTGCTATCTGAACCTCGAGGGTACGAAACCACAGAGCTAACAGGAGGCTCACATGCCTCAACAATATAAACGCAGTACAGAAGTGCCCAGAAGTTCACTGCAGGGCTAGGTAGGTCACATCCAATTATGAAGAGCTCTGAATGCTGCAGGCTATGAGGTTTAGCTTTTCCCTACAGTGACTAAGGACACAATTTTAACTAGTGATTTTCTGGTGGGAATTATCCATGCAGCAGCTTCAGAGGACTGAGGGGGCTTTCCTTGTAAGTGTGACAGATTTGCCTTGCAAACGACCCAGCTGGACTCTTCTGGCCCTTTTTCCAGCCAGTACATGGAAGCGATCGATGGCCCCTCAGGACCCTGGCGTTCTGTCGCAAGGGAAGGGTGTGGAGTAGGCGCCGCACACAACAAGGTTAGATCAACCTGACCCGCACTGGACGCGGGACGGCTGGGCAGCAGACAGGCAGCTGACCAAATCCATCGGGCCTAACGCGGCAGGAGGTTTCGAGGCCATGCCTGGAGACCGCGGGTAGCCACAGCCCGGCCTGCTCCCCAGTCCACAGGCCCCAGTAAATAGGGGCCGAAGGCTCGGAGTCGCACCCTGGCCGCGGCCGAACTCGCCGGCCCCTCACGCCAGTCAGGCCGAAGCCCCGAGCCGGAAGGCCTCACCTCGCGCGGGCGGCGGGCTCTTCGGAGTCTCGGCGGCTCAGCCCACCGTCTCCCAGCCCAGGCCACAGGCGCCGCCGCCATCCTCCCGCGTCAGCGTGGTGGCGTCATTACTGCGCGCGCCTGACGCCAAAACAAACTTGGGCGGCCACGGGGCGGGAAAGAGGCGGAGCCTCCAGACGCGGACGCGGTGGGCGTTCCCTGAGTGCCTGCTAATCAACGTCTTCGGGGCGGAGACGGGATCTTTTCAAGGGGTGGGGGTCTCGACGACGCTGGGGAGCAGCTTGTGGGAAGGAAGAGTTCTGAGAAACGTAATGACTGAGGGAAAAGGAAAAAGAATGTCAAGATTCTAGAGATGAAGGGGTTCTTGGAGGGCAAAGGAGTGCATCACCAAGAAAGAGAGAGAGAGAGAGAGAGAGAGATCAATTGTCTGTTTTGCATGATGAAGCTTTCACAATATTTTGTCTTGCCGGGAAGTGGTGGCGCACGCCTTTAATCCCAGCACTCGGGAGGTAGAGGCAGGCAGATTTCTGAGTTTGAGGCCAACCTGGCCTACAGAGTGAGTTCCAGGACAGCCAGGTTTACACAGAGAAACCCTGTCGCGGAAAAAAAAAAAAAAAAAAAGTAAAGTTGTTTCAAAGCCTGGTGTGCTAGTAATCCTAGTACTTTGGAAGCAGCATCAAGAAAGATTTTAGTTTGAGGCTAACCTGGTGTATATACTAAGGTCCTTTCTCAATAAACAATATATCAGTGTGTTCCCACAAGCCTGTAATCCTGGCACTCAGGAACATAAGGGGATATTGCAGTGAGGGGTAAAATATAGCCAGGTTATAGGAGTTCTGGGTTTTCTTGGGATACAGATTAAGACCATATCTCAAAACAGCAACAGTGAAATTTGTTTCCCAAAGGGTAATGGAATTACTTAAAACATGGACATTAACCCAGTATGGTGTGCTTTAGGAAGCAGAAGCAGGTGGACCTCTGAGTTCAAGGCCAGCATGGTCTGTCTATAGAAACAGGATACCCAGGGCTGCTTCACGAGAAGACCTTGCCTAAAAAACGGCACGAGGAACAGTGATAGCCAGAGGGGGTTTCCCCTTCTCAGAAGAGACAGAGAAGGTAGAATGGAGGGAGGACTTGTGTGATGGGGTACTGGGAGTAGAGGAAGGTCTGATAGGCTGATACTGTGTTGTAAAGTGAATAAATAAATAAATTTAATAATTAAAAAAAAAGAAGCATTGGCTTTGGGGCTAAATCTGGGATCCATCCTCAGCTCTGACATTTCCAGTTATAATGAACTCTTGGGGAAGATGTCACCCTCAAGCCTTTCCATATGAAGTTCCTATCCTTACAATGATTATAAACATAATCATAATTTTAACCTCACAATAAAAAATAATATAGAATTCCAGAGTTGATCATGCTCAGGAATCTATATGCTTTCATTTGTCAAGATATTTGGCAGATAAATTAACAAATATTTACTGTACCCTATATTCAGGTGCTGATTTGGGCTCGAGGGAAAAGCACAGGCCTGGCAGGAAAGTGTGCTGGTGTGCTGGCAACTGGCCCCAGGACACCTGAACAGTCAACTACAGCTTGTCTATAGATTTACAGCTGCAGAACACTGTGGCCACAGTGCTTAGACCTAGGAGCTATGCCTGGGCTCCAGCATCTTGGCTATCATCCCAACCCTCTGCTAGCTCTGAGATAAACCCCATTAAGCCTTTAAGCCCCTGGCCAGAGAGCAAATTCTTCCCCCACTCATCCTCCCATTCCAGCCCATGGAAGAGTAGGGACTTAGGGAGCAAAACATCAGGGTAAAAGTAGGTCACTGTAGAAAGACTGTAATCCCCCCAGTGGCTGGCCAGAGCAGCCATCCCTGCTCTTAGAAGCACACTGTTCCTGGCCATTGACTAGGTCTAGAAAACTATCAGAATTGGAAGTCACAGCACATCCCTCTCAACCATACGCCCATGCTAATGGAGGTGTCCCAAGATGACATGCCCTGGAATCATTTTTAGTACAAGCTCATGTTGACTATAAAAATGCCGGTGTTGGCAGGGAAGTGGTGCACACCTTTAATCCCAGCACTCGGGAGGCAGAGGCAGGTGGATTTCTGAGTTCGAGGCCAACCTGGTCTACAGAGTGAGTTCCAGGACAGCCAGGGCTACACAGAGACACCCTGTCTTGAAAAAACAAAACAAAACAAAACAAAACAAAACAAAAAGCCTATGTTGAAGTTATAGATTCTTTCACTCTTTATTCTCCACGGAGCACTTTTTATTCTTAGACTGGGTGCTAGAGACACAAAAAGTACCCTTTACCTTTGAGGAGTCCACATTTGGGAATTTTCACTGGGATATAGGCAATCATATCCAGTGTTACACTGAGACAGGGAAAAGCCCCAGTTCTGTGTATATCTAGAGATACTTTTCATTCAGTTTATATTCGGTTACAGAGTACTTCTTAGAAGAGGTGAGAACAACCAAGAAATAGCTGTTTCTTGTTGACCAAGAAGAACTAGGAAAGAAAATGCTAATAAAAAAAGATGTGAGCTGGGCATGGTGGTCCATGCTTTTAATCCCAGCACTCAGGAAGCAAAAGTAGGCAAATCTCTGTGGATTTGAGGCCAGTCTGAGTTCAATCCCTGAGATTTGTACAGTGGAAGGAGAGAATTGATTCCTGTAAGTTTTCTCCTGACCTCCACATGTGTACTGTGGCACATCCACAAGCACCCTCGCTCATCCCTACACACCATAAATGTATTTTATAAAACAGATATACAGGCCTGGTAAGGTGCTACACAACTTTAGTTCCAGTATTCAAGAGGTAGAAGTGGGTGAGTCTTTATGTATTTGAGGTCAGCTTGGTCTATGTAGTGAATTCCAGGTCAGCCAGGACTACATAGTGAGACTCACCCTCCAAAAGATACACCTCAAAGAATGGGAACTCCATTGTTCTTTTAACAAGTTTCTGGTGGCCAAAGGCAACAGATTCAGGAGTTTGGTTTTTTCTCTGGAATTTCTCCTTCACAAATATGTGGTGAGCAGCTACTGATTGACAGAAGTGGAGATAAAAGTCTAGGTCAATAAGGGGTTAGGGGCTGGAGAGATGACTCAGAAGTTAAGAGCACTGACTGCTCTTCCAGAGGTCCTGAGTTCAATTCCCAGCAACCACATGGTGGCTCACAACCATCTGTAATGGGATCTGATGCCCCCTTCTGGTGTGTCTGAAGAGAGGGACAGTGTACCCATATATACATTAAATAAATAAATAAATCTAAAAGAGAGAGAGAGAGAGAGAGAGAGAGAGAGAGAGAGAGAAGGAGAGAGGGGGCTGGAGAGAGGCTAAGAGCACTTGCTGCTCTTATAGAAACCCAGGTTAAGTTCCCAGCATCCATGTGGTAGCTCACAAACTTCCCTAACTCCAATTCCAGGAGATGCATCCTCCTCCTCTGAGCTCTGGGGACATCAGGCATGTGGCATTCATAAATAAATGCAGGCAAAAGTCATGCATATACAATAAATGCATCTAAATAAAAACAAATTTCTGAAAAATATCTGGGTCAGTGAAATATGGGGACAAAGGTAGAGTCAGGGTAGAGCGAACTCACGGCTCATGGGAGGGTCTGAGCCAGCCGTAGATGGAGGTGTTTAAGAAACGGGTAGGTCGTGTTACTCCTGCATACTTGAGTGGAGGTCTCCAGAGACACCTGTCACCTCAAAGTCTAAGCAGATTTCATCATACCTGTTCTCTGTCTGTCTTGTCTGTGCATGTGTGTAAACAACCTCCTAGCATGAATGTTACAAGCCTGGCCTGCCAAGCATCTTCCCAGCTCACAGCTAACAGACTCTTATAAATGCCTTTCCAAAACAAAACAAAACAAAAACAAAAGCCAGGCAGTGGTGGCGCACACCTTAAATCCCAGCACTCAGGAGGCAGAGGCAGGCAGATTTCTGAGTTTGAGGCCAGCCTGGTCTACAGAGTGAGTTCTAGGACAGCCAGGGCTACACAGAGAAACCCTGTCTCAAAAAAACCCAAAATAAGTAAGTAAATAAATAAATAAATAAATAAATGCCTTTCCATATCAGCACAGATTTCTGGTGCCACTTTTTTAATGACAAATTTTAATTTTTATTAATTATTTCTTTATAAGTTCTTGTGCACACATATAACAATTCCTATGTGGAGGTCGGAGGATAACTTGTGGGAGTCATATCTCTCCTACTATAAGACTTGTTGACAAGTCCCTTTACTCGCTGAGTGCTGGACCATCTCATTGGTCTTCTGTGCGTCTCTCTCTCTCTCTCTCTGTGCATGTGTGTACGTGTGTGTGAATATATATGAGTGGGAATGTGCATACCAAGGTCAACCTTGGGCATCATTCCTCAGGTGCCATCTACCTTGTTTTTTGAGATAGGCTTTCTCAGTGGCCTGGAGCTTACTGATTAGGCTAGGCTGGCTGTTCAGCAAGTCCCAGAGATCCACCTGTTTCTTCTGCCTTTCCAGGGCTGGGACTACAAGTGCATGCCACCATTCTGATGTTTTACATAGGTCTTAGGGGGCCAAACTGAGGTCTTCATGCTTGTGTGGCAAGCACTTTGCTGAACGAACTCCCAGCTATTCTGAACCACTTATAAGGCTGCCCTCCATATGTGCTATCACCTCCCATGTGCTAACCTCACCGCTGAGACTCCCCATCCTCAAGGACTGGGTAGGCAGAGCTGGTTCTGCAGGAAGACAGAGCTGGCTTATGCAGGACCTTGTAGGTAAGAGGGAAGGAGCTTAACACAAGCATGAGTTTCTCAACTCAGGAAGTAGAGGGAGTGAATAGTAGAAGCCCATGAGGAGGCTATTACAATGTCCACACAAGTCCTAATTTTTAAGGCTAGGAATGGAAGCATATGCTTGTAATTCTAGCACCTGGGAAGAAGAGGCAGGAGGATCACTCCAAGTTTGAGGTCAGCCTATTCTAGCCCAGCCAGAGCTACATAGGAAGTCTCTATCTTAAAAAGAAGAGGAAGAGGAGGAAGAGGAAAAAGAGGAGGAGGAGAAGAAAAAAGAAGACATAGTGTTAACCTTCTCTGTTCTTCCAGCCCCACTACAATGAACAGGGACTCTGCCTACACCACATATTCTTTGTGGAACACTGTTGCTTCCACAATGTCTTCTCTAATCATGTTATTTCCTCACTGTAAACCTCAAAAGAGCAAACTTGTGGAGAGCAGAAAAATCCAGAGCACCCCTCAGTATGATCTCAGCTTCTGTAACTTCTCATCCTGTGAGGGATTTGAGTTTGGACTAAGACAGGGGCTTCAGGATGGGCTTCTCTTTGGACAGTCCAGATCTCAGAAGACTGAGCACTGAGTCTGAGCATGTGCTGAAGGCTGAGGTGATAGTTTAGTAGAGGGAGAAACAGGTGACCCATCAGGAGACTGTAAGGAACCTGAGAAAGACCCTGACTGGCCACCAGGGGTGAGTAGTTGAAAGTGGGAGTCTGAGATGGAGAACTCTCACCCTGGAACCTCACTATAGTCCCCTGCCACCACCAACACACTTCTGCCAGGTTAGGGAAGGCAGAGAAGGGCTGTGCATTCTGGCAGATCTTGGGTCTCTACCAGAGCTCTTGGGACCCAGGGTGCTCTTGGGACCTATAGCATAATGGAAAGAAACCTCAATGCTGCCATCACAAAATCAATGTTTGTAAGGATGATGGAGTCCCTTGTGGAGGTCCTGAGGCACACACATTCCATGTTGAGATCATTTCTGGGGGGTCCCTGCTTTAGCCAAGAGGGTCAAAGCCAGGAGAAAGGAACCATCTTGGTGCAAATATAAATACCTTTAATGAAAAGTGTGCACACTCTGCAGAGCTCACATGGCGGCCACTGCATGCAGTGATGGGAGGCAAGGGCACTGTTGGCTGGCCAACCAGACTGTTTAGGCCAGAGGCCCCAGGAGGCAGGCAAGTGCCAGAGCAGCAGCGAGCAGCACAGGGGCTGGGGCTGGAGTCAGCGCAGGAGCTGTGGCCCGTAGTGTCTCCTGGTTGGTCTCTGGGTCAGCGATCTGCTCCCGAACACTCACAGGAGCACCACAGAGGATGTGCAAGTTATCTGGGTGTGGGGCACGGCGAGCTTCTTGCTGCAGTGACTCCCACACTGCAGCAGCCTCCTCTGGGCAGCCTGACAGGACCCGAGAGGCACAGGCGTGGAAGTCATTCCAGGATCTGTTACAGAATGGGGTTAAGGGGGTTAGAGCAGATAGAGTTGGACTGGGAAGAGATTCGGGGCCCTGAGGTGGTGATACAGCAGCACAGATTGGGTTGATGCCTCCCACCGACCCATTGCCTCCCACCTGCTGGTACCTGCAGACAGTCTGTAGCTCGCCTCCTCGGCCCATGCCATTCCCCAGGCGGATGAGACAATCAGCAAAGCCTTGGTATATGGTATCACAGCGGTTTGGGCCCTCAGAGGCCACTGCTAGGTGGGGTACAGATTAGGAGTGGGTTGGGAGTGGAGAATGGTTAATAGAGTGAGCTAGAGTCCATTTGTCAGGACCTTGTTTACCTGATACCGCCCTGGGGACGTGACTCAGCGCGAAAGAGGTGCCCCCCAGGGAACTTCAGGGTAGCTGGAGATCACGTCTTAACTCTCAAGATAGAATTTGGACTGTGATGTACATGGAGGTGTGAGATGGGGGAACAGAAAGGGGGTGTTGGGTCCCAGAGCTTAGTTCCTTCTCTAGTTCCTGAGACTCTAAGTCAAAGGCAAGGATTCAGGGGTATGGGGTCTGAAAGCATGAGGTCATGGGCTAAAGGCAGTCTTCCTACAGTCTTCATGAGCTTCGCCTGGCACTTTCATTGCCTCGCTAAAGACAAGTGTGTCTGCTGAAGCTGAGCAGGCAGGGTGGGGATCAAAGCCAGTCACTCTAAACTCAGGGATCCATGGTCTTAGCTCTACTAGGGCCATGGACTCCCTTTTGTCAGAAGAAGGGCTACAGAATTTAAAGGTTCTTCCCCAACAACTAAGCTGTTTGCACAGTACTTTCCATCCTGAAGCCACTATCACACTTTCCTAGAGCCTTCACTGTTGATCTCTAACTCCTTTGCTCCCATACCCTATACCCAGTCTAGCTAGGATGTCCGAGAGGGTTTGCAGCCTGGGCCCAGGACGCTCACACTCACCGAGTGGCAGTAGCAGCAACAGCGTCAGGGCACGGGGTAGCCGCTGACAGCGGCGGCGCCAGTGGCAGTGGCAGCAGTAGCACATCATCCCTGCCTGTAAGCCTAGTGCGGGAGCTAGAGGCTTGGAGAGCTGCCTGTGGACCCAGCCCACAGAGGAAGGGATTCTGATTGGATGGGAGCTGGAGGAGGAGCATCAGCCCAGCTGTCAGCCCCACCTCAGGTATCCACTTAGGCAGAGGGGAAAGTTAGGACCCCAGAGGGCAAAACTGCCTGGAGAGGCAAGTTGATGCTGAGCTGGCTCTAGGAGCTTTGCCTGAATTGGACAGGGGAGGTGTGAGAAGGCAGTTTATCGGATGAGAATGGGTGCCAGGGGACCCCAGGGTGGGTTGGCTTGGACAGACTTCCCCAAAGAGAGAAAAGAACAGTCACGTCAAAGACAAACTAAAACCACACACATACTTTCATTTATTCCAAAAGCCTTTAATTGAATTTCTCAATGTTTTTCAAAAACAAAAAGATCCAAATTAGAGGTAAAAAGGAACATGGAAAATTCAACTCAAGTTGTGTCACGATCTTGGGGTCACGCTTCAGGCATGGCAGGACCCAAGAAGGCACAATACCTGCCCTGGGCCCAGCCTACCCCTGCTGGTTCCCACAATCAGTAGACCACTGCCAGTGTGCCCTGCCGCTTACCTCCCTCCAAACACCAGAGGTGAAGGTCCGAGCAGGAAAACAGCAGACATGGCCCTGCCTTGACCTAAACCTGCTGACTGGCCTTCAGTGTCACCCCATCCTTGTTTAAATGGCTAAGGGAGGCTAGGGGTCACAAGGCCGTGTAACATTAGGCTGAGGCGGCGGGCAGCTTTGCCAAGTGAGTTGTGAGGATCAGCCTGCAGGAACTGGAAGAGCTTTTGGCGCACCTGAGCCATGACAGAGCCCATGTGGTCTCGAGTGATGGGATCGCTGTGGTCCAGGTGCATCACAGCCTCTTCTAAGTAGCTGGGGATAGGGGGGAAAGGCAGGCTATAGCTGGATGCCACCAGAAAGGAGTGCCCTCTGGTGGCACTGAAGCCCAGAGAAATAATGAAGAAACTTCCTAAGCATCATATGGGAAAGGGTGGAGAATATAGGTAGAAAAATTAGGGATGGGAGTCAGGTAAGAGCGGGTGGGTGTCTGCTATGAACTGTTCTCTGCCCTACCTCTAGCTCATCTTCTGGTCTCTGACTGCCCCACTCACCTGAGCTTGAGGTCACTTCTAGTTCCAAGGTCAGATGCTAGCTGCTGGATTAGGGAAAGGAGAACAGGCTGGGATAGAGGACAGGGCGGCTGCCCAAAAACCTGGGCTGGGTCCACAGTTTCACACACATACAGCACCAGGTTGAGATCAGCAGCAGTCAGTGCCTGTAGAACAAGACAGCATGCTGATTCATCCCTAATAGCAAGATGGAATACTTTCTTATCTGAGGTGTATGGCCTATGGCCAGAAGACCAAACTTGGATTCTAAGAGTTTCAAAAGTGATGCTCAGAAACTCTGATAGGGCTGTAAGGCTACTTTAGAAAATCAGATTACAAAGTTTTCCTCGGAAAAGGTGGGTTAAGGTAGAAGGAAAGTGGTCTAGCATGAAGGAGCAATAGGAGCAACGGACTGGAGAGCCAAAAAGAATCAATGAGTCTGCAGACAGCCCAAAGACTACTGGGGAAGTAGGCATATGGTATGTGCACATTGTCAGGACACATCTTTGTCAAGTGCTACTCAATTATTAAGGCCTAACACTATCATACCTGCTGGAAGGCCTGATTGAGGTGACCCTGCTGCAGTAACTGCAAGATATGGGCTTGTTGGGCCTGGCAGTCAAGGTGGGCAGAGGGGACAGGTGTGCCAGCAGCTGAACGCATAGCCTGCATGATGCTGGAAGTGACGGTGGCCTGTTGCTCCTTAAGTGCCACACTTACTTCACCCTTGACAATGCGTTGTACTTGTGCTAAGATTGATTCCTGCAAGCTGCAAAGGGAAGTGAGCTAGTGAGGTAGACAGGAAGCCTGTTCTGGCCCTTCCTAACCTACCACCTCATCCAGAGCTCTGCCCACACACCTGCCCACAGCCACATGCAGCTGGTGTTGCACCTCAGCCCGAACACTGCTAGATACAGTGGCTGCCATCTGCTCAGTGGCACTCTGCAGTGTGCTGACCAGGCCCCGAAGCTGGGCCAGCACAGGCTCCCTAGCTTCTTGCTCACGGGCCTTCCGGCTCTTCATGTGACTCTCCAGCTGCTGTAAATCTAAAGGGCAACAACGGGGATCACAAAGGTTAACAGCAGAGTACAACCACTCCTACTACTTTGGGTTTTATGACACCACTCACATTCCTGCGTGCCCAGCCTAAAGCTGTCATTGATTTGCTGGAACATAGCCTGGCAACTCTTCTCAAAAGCTGGCAGTACCACACTCTGGAAGGCTTCCCGGTAGGCAGCCTGCATTGGTCCCTGTAACGTGTCAGCAGCTGCTCGGGCAATGGCATCTGTTAAGTTCTAAAATACAGGGAGGGGTCAAGTTGAAAGCCCCGAGTCCAATGTGGCCTGTCTAGCCACACTTCGCCCATCTTGGACCCCACATCACCTTGGACTTGAGTAGCTTAGAGATATTCTCTTTCATGCTGCCTTCCACAGCTGTAAGCTTGGTAGCAACTGAGTTGCTTAGTTGGCCTGCCACAGGCTCCAGACTTCTGGAGACACCTAGGAGAAATCGGCGGATGGAACCAGAAGTTTTAAAGTACCCTACACCCACCTGGCCCACTTGAAAGAAACCTCATGGAAAACTCACATGGAGGAACTGTTTTCTTGATTTCATCCCTTATGCTGCGCTCTAGCCGCCCAGCCACAGCTGAAGACAATGCCTGGGATAGCTGCTGTGTCAGCTGCTCCTGTAGCTGCCCACCCCGTTGCTGCCCCTCAGCCAGTGCCCGCTCCAGCCGCCGTTCTGTGGTGGAGCTAAGGAACAGGCCTTCAACAGGACTTATGCCTTTCCTAGGCAGGAATGCTACTGCACCTTCCTGCCATGCTGTGCCACTACCCCAAGGATACGCTCTTGCTCATGCCGTGTTTCCAGGGCACGTTCTACATGGTCTGTGACAGTACTCTGAAGACCTTCAAGTTGGGCACAGAGACGCTGCAGCAGCTCTTCCTGGTTGTGCCATAGCTCTGCCAGCTCTCTTTGCTGCTGCCAAATTAGTGCTGGCCAGTCTTCAGCGGGCTCTGCCACCTGCCAGACACACTGACAACTTACACAATGTCTATCCTTTCTATCTCCACTCCCCCCCCCCCCGAAGAAATAGCCCAAAGTCCCTCCCACCCTTGAGGGATGGGATCTGATGGATAGAAAGGTACTCCCTTACATACCTGGTGCTCTGTGAGCCGGGATCCTACAGATGAATCCCTACATAGGCAAAAAAGCATTGCAGGTCACATCAGGCAGCTTAAGAGACCACCCCTGGCCTTGGTCCCAGAACCCTCCTACCCATCATCCTTCTTGCTTTTCCTCTTGAGCTTAGGTGAAGTCCGAGGGGATCCCTTGGTCTTCCAATCCTTGGCAGGCAAGCGTGGAGTAGGAATTTTGCTGCCAAAACCTCCTGAGGCAGAGGCAAGGCTGGCAACCTCATCATCATGGTCACTGTGGAAGGGGAGGAGGGCTAAGTGCCTGCTCACCTGCTGTTCCCCTATTAACTGCTCTTCTAATTAGAGAAGCATAGACCAAGGTAGTGCTCACCTTTGCTCAGCACTTGTGTCCTGACTGTCATGTTGCTGCAGCAGGTGATAAGGTGGCCTGTGGAAAGCCAGGCTTTTGTGCTTTTCCTGGAGGCCGTTTCTGGGACTAAGGAAACACACTGACTCAGTGGTGGCCAACCTAATGTACTCTCCCAACCCAAGCACAATTCCCCTCTAAGCTTCTCACCTTTCTGCCAGTGTGCTGCAGGTTTCACGAGTAATGTCAGGTGCTGTAGGCCAGACTTGACTGTCAGGGGTTGCAGCTTCCTGGGTCAAGGCTGCTTCCAGTAGGGAAGGGGTACTATGCCTATCCCCGTCCCCAGGGCCTCCATCCAGACCAAGCTGAGAGCTAAGCTCAGGGCCTTGCCTGGGCCGAGGAGACAGTAAGTGTAGTGCTGAGGCAGCTGAGGCCATGCTGTCTGGCTCAATAAGGCCCTCAGGAACAGAGGAGCCAAAGCCACGAGATAGGGCCTCAGATGCAATTTCAGGGATGTCCTGGGATAGGGCAGTGGATGCTGAGGAGATCACATCAGGAGAACGTGTGCGACTCGGGGAGGCCTGGGGTAGCCCTAATGGCTCCACTTCCTGCAAATCCAAGGATAGTGCAGAAGCAGCAGTAGATACCTGAGAAGGGCCAAAGATACGGGCTTAAGTAATAAGGGCTAAGGGGCACAAAAACCAGGTACTGGTATCTGTAGTAAGGAGACATAATGTAACAGGAAAGAGAGATGCAAGTGGAAAGTAGGGCCACAGTCACAGGGGTGGGGACAGGAGGCCGAGGAGAGGCTCACCAGGGAACATGAAAGGCTGCTCTAACCTTTGGGGAAATGTGACATTTCCAAGGCCAAGCAGGGTCAGCAGAAAAACGTGTAGGAATAGAGTGCTCTAATCTTTCCCATTGCCCCCCACCTGCCACCCAGTGCTTTATACTCATGTATATCCCTCCCTCCCTCTCTCCCTCCCATTCCCCCCCACCACCACCACCACCACACACACACACACCTGACCAGGTCCCTTGGGAATCAATTTGTCAGCTGGGCCTGGGAGCAGGCCCGGAAGGAGGCTTCGAGGGCTTGCCTGCAGGCTGCTGCTGCTGTTTATAGTCAGGCTGCCATCTAGCTGCAGCTTGGGGCTCAAGGTCAGCTCCTCAGGTGGCCTACTGGCAGAAAGGAGAGGCATTAGCAATCCTAATTCGTAACAGTCTGGCACTGGACCCAATTCTGATTTTTTACCTTACCTGGGCAAGGAGGGGTCCATGGCTGAGGAGCTGCTCACAGCAGACACAGCTGTTAGAGAGCTGCTGCTGCTGCTGCTGCTGCTGCTGCTACTGCTGCTGCTGCTACTGCTGCTACTACTAGGGGATGCAGAGATCTGGGAAGATCCGGAGAATGAGCACTAAGGTCAGCTAGTGGACATTACCAGACCTCTCTCCTCTGAGGAAGAAAGTACCTGCTGCAGGGAGGCAGTGGGTGTCATGAAAGCATCAGGCGTCATCAACTTAGGCTTTGTCTCAGTGCTCAGACTGAGGAAGTCTGCAGGTGCAGGCAGTTCCACAATGCGTCGGAGGTCAGGCTGGGAACCATGAGCAGCTGAAGCTAGCCCCTCAGAGCCTAATTCAGATCGAGACTCTCCAAATGCTGTTGGGAAAGCTGCTGAGTCAGGTCTCAAAGCCACAGCAGTGGAACCTGTCTCCCTCCTGTTCCCTTACTCACTGAAGTCCTCATGAGCAGTGTGGGTGGAGAGTGGGGCCACCACATCAGGGTTCAGCTGTGGCTGGAAGCGGATCTGCACATCTTGTAGTGCCCTAAAGAACAACAAAGAGGAGAACAGAATACTCAAAAAAGCCAGGGCCAGTAAGGTACGGGGAACATACACAGGACATGGTAGGCCTCCCTGACACACTTACTTAGTGTGCACACAAAAGAGCTTGATAAGCACGCCAGCTGCAGATTCCAAGGCACCAGCTCCGTGGGAACTCTCTGAAAGGACAGTGTGGATCATTAAGGCCTTGGCCTGCTTTGTGCATGGACACTTCCCACGTACCAACATATAACCCTGACCCCAGGGCACCTCACCAGTCCCCAGACTGTCATTCTCCTCCTCAGCAGGCAGAACCTCAGTGTGCCGTAGCCGGCAGCGACTCACAACCTGGATGCCAAAGCTCAGCACAGGGTGGGTGAGCAGGAACTCAGAGATGGAGCTAAAGCAAGCACGCCCCTCGTCCTGGTTCTGCAGCAGTTCCATCACATAGAGGACCTGCATGAGTAACACACTCCTAACTCAACTGAGACTGTAAGGGCTGTGGCTATGTCACATACCCCTGCCCTTCCCAGCAACACCAGCTCTTTGCAATATACCACCATAGCAGCCTACCTTTCGTTGCACATCACTAAGAATCAGATACTCTGCTGAGAGATCCAAGCAAACTTTGAGACTGGGAGGCACACTCACTGAGCTGAAGATATCTGGGGAGAAACTAGGAAGCCAAGAAGCAGACCAAGTAAGACTGATAACTCAAAGAAGCTATGTCCCCACCCTATCTCCCTCATTCTAGTTTACCGAATGGTTTGGAGGCAGGTCCAGGACACTGTGCACCACATCTTCAGCTCTCGATTCTGGTCAGCACCAGTAATGAGGAACCTCCAAAACGGAACCCTGAAAAGCAGCAAGCACTGACTGGTTACCAGCTAGAAGCCCACAGAAAAGCCCACCTACTTGCCTACCCACTGACTCACTCAGGATCCTGTTTCTTATGGTTATCACAGAACAGGAGGCAAGAAAGAGGCCGCCCATCATGAGGCTTCCATTCATGCAGACACCTGCAAGCAGACAGGTGAATAGTCTGAGTGAATGAGCTGTCCCTCTTTCTAAATAGGGCAGGCACTAGTGTCTTTCAAATCTTGCCTTACCTTGGCTCATCCTGACCTTCAATATAGATCTGCCAGAACTTAACAAAGCCATCATGGCTTGCGGTAGCCAGGACAGTCCCATCAGGGGAGAGGGCTCCTTCACTTAGGCACTGCAAAGAACCCAAAAAGTTTTACTTTGCCTCCTGACCAGAGTAAGAATGAGCCCTTCTAAATGAAGATGGTAGTGAGCTGGGCTGACCAACAGTAGCCCCACACTTCTGTGTGACTGACTGAAGGGGGTAGGCACTACAGAGAAAACCAGACTTGCAGGGCACAGCTAGATTAGGAATGAACTGTACAAGTGACAGCCCATTTGTCTTCAACATCGCCACATATGAGCAACATACTGGTAAAGCCCCTTGGGCAGCTGTGGGAATGGGGAGCAGATGCAGAACACAGAAGAGGAGAAAACCAGGGAGGAGATCCGTTGTAGACCTACCGTGCTATGGCCTTTGACCACAATAAAGCCTTGCTTGATCTGGCTGACATCCACAGGCCAGGTGTTGTGGCTGGAGCGAAGCATATCCAAGTCCCATACCTCAGCCTAGGAGTACAGGGAAGGATTTAGTCCATGTGCACAGCAGGGCAGTTCTGATCCTTCCTTCACCATCGCCAGCCCTCTCACCCGGTCTTCATGCAGCAGGGCCACTGTCGGGCTACTCTCCTCACAACAGTCCTCGCTTTCCTCAGGGATGAAAGGGCACCAGATAATCCTTCGGAAGTGGTTCAGTGGTGTGCCCTCTGGCTGCCGGATATGGACTAAAATCTCTTCTCTGAGTGGGAGTTAAGGCTGGATAGAGAGATGATGATGTAACCCTTAGCAGCCCCCGCCCTAGGCCCAGCTCTGCTTTTGCAGTGCCCTGGCCTGGAAATGGATACTGAATTTTACCCTTAACCAGAGCCAAGCGCCACACAAAAAGATTGCCAGCCTCATCCAGGCAGGCGAGCTGTGGAGAGTTGAGGTGTGCAAAAGCAAGATCAGCCACACTGCCTGTGAAACCCTTGAGCAGGGTCCGCTCCGAAGTGCTGACACTGATCACACGGACCATTGCTGAACCGTTGTTGGCAGCTGGAATCAGAAAAGCAGAGGATCATGAGCAAGTGCCCAGCCCTAGGCAGCAGCACAGGAACCCTGTCTTTGCCTGCCACCTACTATCACCACAGTACCAAGTCTGGTTTTCCTGACTAGCTTCCCCAGCCCTGGGAGATGTCAAGGAAGCCTGAACAAGCCTCTACTGTGCCTGGCATCTGAGTACATCTGCATCTATGGGGTTTGTAGCAGAACACTTCTCTCTTGCTCCATGTTCTTACTTACCCCTAATGGCATATGCCAGGAAGGAGTTAGACACTGCGATCAGGTTGCCATAGTAGTATTTCTGCTCCCAGTCATACTTGGCGACAGGCTGGATTTTCACCTGAGAACTCAGAGTAAGGAAGGTTAAGAAGCTGAGGAATGGCGTAGTTAACAATCCTGAGGACAAGACAGGGCCACAGGTACAAACCTAGCACTCACTGACATCTCCCAGAATAGATTTCCACAGAGGTTTGGGAGTCAACACTGGTTTACTCTTTATCAAAGTGGTTCCCATAGGAATTGGCAGCATGCACAAGAGTACGCCCATACAGTACATATGCCACAGAATCCTGGTACTCACCTTGTTGCTCCCCCGTGCCTTGCTGGAAATGCTAGAATCACTGCTGGCCACAATTTCCACTTCCTTGGCCAAAATCCCAATGCACGTGGAGCTGTCATCTCCAGAGAGGCAACTGGAAGAGGTATATAAAAATAGTCCCTTGTTCACCAAAAGGCTCAGTGGAGGGTGCTATGGACATACTGATCTGATGATGAAGATGCCTGGTCCCATATACACCCATGCTTACTTCCCTCCTGACAAATGAGGTTAACTTCATTCTACACTAGGTATCCAGGCCAAGTCTTTAGCTTGTCCTCATCTCTTCTTAGTATATATTTAGTGAGGTATAGTGCTCTGTCTCGGATCATCCATAAGAGTGAGAGCAGAGGCTGCTTGCCCATTTGACCTTAATCTTAACCCTATAGCTAAGCAAAACCTGCAAAGATATCATTATCATCATTACTAATTCTCAGGTACTCACATGACCTGCTTTTCCTGCAGGTTAATGGGTGGCATGGTCCGTACACCAGGTTTGTTTGTTGAGTTACCATCACCTGAACTGAGCGGGTCCGGGACCAGGAGCCCATTGAGGTCTCCATTGTAGGCATTGGATGGCCTTTGGTTTTCGGTATTGGAGCCTAGGGAAAGAAAAGGACACTGTAAAAAGGTTGCCTCGCCTGTCAGGAGCTTCTTCTAGAGCTTTAGACTACAAAGTACTCAGGAGCATTTGTTATGTCCAATGGAGAGGAGGGTCCTTTGTTCACTCTTCATTCTGTAAGTATGGTTATATAGCAGGACCAAGGATAAACATAAGAGAGACTCTTCTACCTGTAGGAAGGTTACAAACTAGCAAAGACCTTCCCATGGGGCCAGAGGCACAGCTTCATGGTAGCATGTTTGCCTGCTTATTTACTGTAGGTCAGGCCCTTGGTTTAATCTTGAGCACCAACACACCCACCCACCCACCCCCAAAGTTAGGCTGGTTAATATTTGGGCTAAGAATGGCAAACAAACTTGGCTTGAAGGAGGGTGTGAGGACAGCCAGGGCACCAAAGTGATTATGTTCACAAACATGGGAAATGCTGGGTGCTGTGGCACATCCCTGGGATCTCATCATCTGAGAGGATGAGACAGAAAGACTGTGAGTTCAGGGAGACGCTAGGCTATCTATGAAGTTCAGGCCAACCTAGACCACATAATGAAATCCTGTCTCAAAAAACAGAAAGAAGTCGGAGAAATGGCTCTGTGTTTAAACAGTAATTGCTGTTCTTGCAGAGGACCTAGGTTCAATTCTCAGCACCCACATGGTAGTTCATATCTGTAACTCCAATTCCAAGGGATGTGGTACCTTCTTCTGATCTCCTCAGGCCCCAAGCCCACATGTAGTACACATACATATATGCAGGCAAAACACAAACAATAGAATAAGTAAATCTAAAACAAACAATCCAGAAACAAAACATGGGAAGGGTAGAGGCTGAAAACGCCTGAGTTGAGGCTAGGTTGCTTAGCCTCTCTTTCTGTGCAACGAGAGCCAGAGAAGCTCATTGCTCCCTCCCTTTTTTCAGACAGGGCCTTCCTGTGTAGTCTGATGGCCTTGAAGTTGAGATCTTCTTGCTTCTGCCTCCTAAGTACAGAATTACACGTACGTGTTAGCACACTTGGCTCTACAAGAGTTTTACGTTTTGCACAGTCAGCTGTAGCCAGTGGACCAACTGTTACAAGGCAACACACAGAATATCTGAGAGTCTGTGTCCGATACCAGAACTCAAACACAGCGGGAGTTCGTGGAGACAGGTTCCTAATGCAAAGAAAGAGAAGGGGGCTTGATACACTGAGTTAGCTAACAAGCCACCTTGGGCAGGTAAACTCAGAAAGAAAGGCACATGGGGAACTAGACAAAGAAGAGAAAAGCTATGGGCATGTGGTGGGGTGTGGAATCAGGAGTGACATTATTTTAGATGTTTGCAATGGCTGGTCCCACTCCTACTTAGTGCCGAGGACCTAGTCCTGGACATCACTTGCATTTGAGGCTGGTTTTTGTTGTTGTTTGGGGGATAAGAGGAGAGATGGAACTCAGAGCTTTCTTTGCACATGCTAGACAACTGCTCTACCACTGAGCTATGTCTCTATTTGTGTAGTTATTTATTTTCTTATTTATTGAGATTGAGCTTCAACATGTAGCCTGAGGTAGCTTTCAGCTGACAATTCTGCCTCTGCCTCCCAAGTGCTGGGACTACAGTGAATGCCCCTATGCCTAGCTTCTTGGCTATGTTTAAAAAACTCATTAATTCAGACACCACTTCCCAAACTCCCAGCTAGAAAGAAGGCACTCCAGGAAAAGACTAAGTTTTCAGTCATAAAACAGTCTTAGGTCTGATAAGTTCTTCAAGAAAGAGACAAGCAAAAACTACTTGAAAAGAAAACCATCAGTTGGGCAGTAGTGGTGAACACCTTTGATCCCAGCATTCTGGAGGCAGAGGCAGGTGGGTCTCTGAGTTTGAAGCCAGCCTGGTCTACACAGAGCAAGTTCCAGGACAGCTGGGGCTAAACAGAGAAACCCTATCTCAAAAAACAAACAAGCAAACACCCAAACCAACAACAAAAAAATCAAGTACCAGTCACTAAACAAAAGATTTACAGGGAAAGACCCTCTTTCTTTCACTAGAACTAGAACCATTCCAGCTGCTCAGGGATAAGCTGGCTACTCTCCCTATCTAGCAATCTACTGTGAGGATAAACAGGCCTAGGCTATATAGTTGGTCACGCCAGGCTCTACAAAGTCTGTGCACAGTACAGTCTGCTCAGCTGATGGTGGACATCAGAGGCTCTAACCACCTCATGAGTAAAGAGAGCACACACAGAAAGCACAAGGCCCAGGAGTCTCAGGCAGCAAATGGATTATCTGTGTGTCAGCTAAACTCACTGGAAAGTACCAATGCCTGCTTTAGCAGTCTGGGTCCCACCAGCAGGCATCAAAGGTATGAGAAAACAATCAGTTCTCAATATGTACATCATTATCACTGGTCAACCACCACAACATTCAAACAACTCTGAATCACACTGAAACATCTAGTTTTCATACATACTATTTCCTTTTCATAATATGTGTCTTCTACTTAAGTGCCTCAAGTACTTTTCCTGGTATTCAATCTTCCATCTATAGTATCCAAACTAACCTTAACAGTCTCCGCTCAAAACAGCCCTCAATCTCCCACATCATATTTCCCCATTCCCATCACAGTACCCCAACAATCCTCTTTTACAATAATATATTACAATGCTGTTGGCTTTCTGTCCTGGGAATTCTCATCTGACAAGAGTAGCCCCAAGGAGGATACTGGGAGCCCAAGTAAAACTCGGTCGAATTGGGAACATATGGGCTTGCAGACGTTTGGAACCTAATCTAATCAGAGCCAGTCTGTGATCTAACTTCAATCCAGAAGAAACATGAATTTGGGGTTGTACACCTTTTGCTAGAAAACCGGTTTCAGAGCAACATCAGGCCTGGAGCATACACCTTTGGGGGAAAGTCAAGTTGCAGGGTGAGCACAGAGGCTCTTCAGCATGTCACTTAATTCTAGGCCTAGAACTCGCTGAACCAACAACACTGCACCAGGCCTCTGAACCATGGCAAGGAGGGACACGGGGCCAGTACTCAAAACGCTGGAGTTCGGAGGCAAAGAAACCAGATGGATTGGGTGGATTCCGAGGAGGGGCCTTACCTTCAGCCAAAATACTTAAGAACAAGGCAGAATGGTCTAGCATAGGATGGGGAGGGGTAACACCCAGAGGTCTGCGCCATTCTCCGGATATACCCACGGATCATTCATCACTCCAATTCCTGTCCTCCGTAATCAAACGGGAGGATCCGGAGTCTGGCTAAAGGAACCTGCGGCACCCGCAAACGGTTCACATCCATGCCATACGTCCGCCACTTTTCTAAGAGCCTTCCCACCACATCCCGGCTCACCTCCGGTGGGCCGGTCCAGTTTGAGGATGTCCCGCAGATGCTGCGTGGCGTCCTCAATGTCGATGCTCGCGCAGGAGGCCATGGGCCCAGCCACGAGAGTCCTGCTCACCCGACGTTAGTTCCTCTACCTCTGCAGTGTCCAATTTCGCCCAGCCACGACCCCGCTAGAGAGCAGGAGACAGAGCACTTACACAAAACCTACCCGCAGTTCGCAAACCGCCGCCCGGACTGCGTCCGTGAGCCCTGCCAGCCCCACCAACCGCCTCCACTTCCGGTCCCACTGACCTTCGCCCCCCCGGAACCTACAACGACTGCAGAAGAAAGGTTCCGAGCTCTGGGATACCTAGCTCCTTTCAGAGGCAGCTTGCCTCTGGCTAGCCCAGTAGTGGGGCAATTTCACAAGACTGAGAGCAAATGTACTTACAGAGCATTCGGTTGCCCAAAACCCTACTATCTCTGGATATCCAACCCAGGTCCTAGTCCATTCTGATGAATTCTGGATAATGGTACAAGAAAGCCAACTTTACCTCTCAGGTAGAGACTTTTCAGACATTAAATAAGGTGAACTGGTAAGGGTCTGTTCCCCCTTAGGAGTAAGCAAGACCAAGACATCTGCCAGGTCATTAGCTCCAGGAATTGCAAGTGCAGGGGAGAGTGTTTCTTCAACAAAAACTGTTGTTACCAACTGTCCCCAGGAACCCCTTGTCCCACATGGCAACTTTAAGTTAGGAATAAAGAAACCATAGTTTACAAACAGCTCTTTATTGCAGACATTTCAGGCACAGGTACATGGAAGAAGCTGTATTGCAGCTTTTATACAGGGTGGATTAAGAGGCAGCTGGTATCTACCTCTCTCCCACCCCTACTTCCCCCAATACACAGCAGCTTAGAGATCAATCCACTGGAACCTCCTGTGTAGTGTCCACGACTATGCTGGTGTAACCAGGCAACCTGTGGAGTATGCAGAAATCTTTACTCTCCCCTCACAGTGCAGGATAGTGAGGAGGGGGGAGCTTTCAGGTGTGCCTAGCCAATCCTAACTAAGCCCCAAATCCTGGGTTTGGTAGCTTGCTATTTTACTAGCTTTAAAACATCCAGAGGACTCAAGGATGAAAAGCTATATTTGTACTGAGCAAGATCTGTGCCCAGACTAAGAAACAGGGCAGAAACTGCCATAATAGTTAAGACTTCCTGGGATCTGTAGAGTGTACGGGGTGCGTGGGAAGTAAGGAGACGGTGTGTAAACGCCCTGCACGAGTCTGAGGGGAGAGCTAGAGCAAGTAAGGAGATGCTGTGTAAATGCCCTGCACGAGTCTAAGGGGAGAGCTAGAGCAAGACTCCTTCACACTGATTGCTTCCATAGTGTGGAATTTACACTCCACCCAATGGGGCCTGACTCTGATATCCCAAGCAGGCAGTACGGCATCTCTTGCTTTGCTTGGGGGATGTGGGCATCTGAATGTTATTTATTTTGGGTATAGAGCAGGCCCTTCCATCGGGGACTTCAACCCAGAGGGCATAAACATGGGAAGTCATATTTGCCAAGGTCTTTCTAGCTGCTACAGAATTATCTACCCTGCTACTAGACCCAAATCTACAGAGCAGAGGCCACAGGAGGTGTCAGACAAAGCTGACTAAAGAGCCTTCAGTACAAGAGAAGCTTCAGGGCGGACCTGCTTTCCAGAGACCTGGGGCTGGAGAGAACTCTGCCCCAGCAGACTTGAGGGCTTAGGTGGGAATGCCACTTGAGTGAATTTGCTCCGTGAAGCAGGTACTGTTAAGGTGAGGCAGAGAGGGGAGGGTGGCATGAGACAGTGGGCCAGAACTGTTGATGCCCAGCCAACTACTTAACTAATTAAAACAATTTAAACTGTTAAGAAAATTTTTGTGGTTTTATTGTATCATGAGGCATTGAAACATCTGAACAAATCAATATCTGGGCAGTTGGTGAGGCAGCTGCTTTCTCCTTCACTTCTTTGGGTTACTAGAGCAACTTGTCAGTAGATTAAAAACAAAACAAAACAAAAAAACCAAACAAACAAAAAAATAAAACCAAAAACCCGACAATCTTTTGCATTACTTAAGTCTTTCCAAGGCATGCGCTGGTACAACACAAACTTTTCCTGTCAGATGCAACTAGTCTAGCATCCAAACATCATGCACAACACCATGGTGATAGAAGCGCACTGCACCCACTCCCACCTCGGCCCTGCTCGTTTGTGTATGATATTTGGAGCATCTGGAGGAGTGAGATAGGATTGGGAAGAGGGAGGAGGAAACAGCGTGACTATCTGGCCAGGAGGAGGTCAGCCGAAGTTGTGCAGGGCAAGCCTGAACATGTCATTGGTGCAAACCCAAGCATCGTTGATGTTCTTTAATAGAAACATCTGGTGGAAACCCATGATGGGATCTTCATCAGCCTGTGCGAATGGAGAAAGAAAAGATTCAGTAAGGAGGCTAAGGAACAGAAAAGATGTCCAATGGTAGTACAACTTTGGGATCGGGTACTAATTATCTTAAACCTGAATTCCAGTACAGAATAGGTACGTGCAAATGTGAACTGCTATGGTGAAACTGCTGGTCACATAGGTGTCCATAAACGGCTCCTCACATGTATACTGAAAGGCAGCACATTTTCCCACTTAGGCAATAGAGCAGAGGACTTGCCTGCATTCTAACTCAACAATGTCTGGGTAGAAGTGATCCAAAATTTTAAGGAATTTTGTAGCACTTACTATTAATTTATAGTGAACCATCTTAGTGTTCAATAAAATCAGTTAGTTCAATCAGGAGAAATTACAGATAAAATGGAGTAAATGGTTTCCATCTTAAAACTGAGTAGGCACCGGGCACGGTGGCACATGTCTGTCAGTGTGTGTATGACAAGGCTATTTAAAGCAAACAAACCAATCAAACAAGCAAATAAGCCCCCAACAAAAACCAAATAAATAACACACACACAAAGTTCACAATAGGATCACAATTTTATAAGGGGTTGGAGTAGGATGGGGAACAACCAGCAGAACACCGCAACAATTCAGAAAACAAGGATGAGGCCTAGTGCATGCACATCCATGCTCCAGCTTCACTTCTTTTTCTAAGAATTAGTGCTTACAAGGATCAGTCATTTGAAGCTCCAGCTGGGACACTAACACCAAGAGGAATCTGAAACTAGGTGTGAAGTGGTACTGATTATTACTTCTGCCTAAGAAAGCAGAGGATGAGCTCCCTGGAAATGTCTCCTCAACCCTAATGGCCTACTTGGTTGCAGGTTCTGGGCAGAGCATTCTGAAACGGCAAGAAGAACTGATAGAAGAGTTAGGCTGGACTTGTAGGTAGTCCCTCTGGGTCTGATTCAGAGCCATGGTACACTCCTTCCCACCCACATTAGACTCAGGAAGCACTATTCAGCTGATCTACAGGGCATATGCTGAACCCTATCATGGCATAGTCCTGGAGAGCTGAGATCTGGCCAAGGGGTCAGGCAATCTGTCCTGCTTTGGAACGGTTTTTGGAAAGTGTCTGACTATAAGGATGACAGGTCTTAAGAGGGGTAAAGGAGACAGACACAGTGACACACACCTTAAATGGGTAAAGGCTTTTGCCCTACAACCCTGGTGACCTGAGTTGGATCCCTGAGACTCATGTAAAAATGAAAGGAGACAAGTTTTCCTCTAAACTCCATGTGTACTATGGTATAATACACCCATCATGCACACATACAATGTATATATTTTTTTCATTTTCTTATGGGAAAAGGGAAATACACAAGGTGGGACTTTATTTGCTTTGCTTGGCACATGAAGAGCCAGCTTGGGCCAATCATTGTGGTACATTCTTTTCTCTTTTTTTTTTGGTTTTTCAAGACAGGGTTTCTCTGTGTAGCCCTGGCTGTCCTGGAACTCACTCTGTAGCCCAGGCTGGCCTCGAACTCAGAAATCTGCCTGTCTCTGCCTCCCAAGTGCTGGGATTAAAGGCATGCGCCACCACTCAGCACTTATTAACAGAGGCAGGAGGATCTCAGTAAAATAGAGGGCTTGATCTACTCAGCAAGACCTTGTCTCAAAGAGAGAATGTGGGAGCACCAGCTTGGGTGGAAGCACTGAGGGCTACTCGAGGAGCATCTCTAAGTGTCCAGTCAGCATGTCTATCTATACCTCAGGACAACACAGGAGCCCAAGAGTTTGGCAGTGCAGCTTGACCCTGCTCCTATTCATCTTGCCCCCTTTCTGTAATGGCTCTAGACCAGTGCTCTTCACTAGAACTTTCTGCAACTACAGCCACTGACTACAAGCACTTGAAATGTAACTATACAACTAAGGAAATACATTTTAACTTAATTAACACAATTTAAAATTGTGTGGAGCCAGGCTGGTCTACAGAGCAAGCTCTAGACCTGTGAGGTATACACAGTGAGACCTGACCTTAAAATAAATATGTAGAAATAACTGGGGGGCCCAAGGGAGTGGCTCAGTGTAAGAAAGCATCTATTTAGCATGTACTCAATATCCAGTACCAAGGAAAGAAGTGGGGAGTGGAGGGGGGGGGGACGGGGACAGGGTCAGTCGCATTGGTTCATGGCTGTGACATTAAACAATGCAGGTCTAGGCAGCCACTTAATGGGTTTTGTTTTGACAGTTATTTTGGATGCCTAATCCCCCCCCAATAATCAGGTTACATCCACAGGGAAGGCACAGGAGCCCGGGGCTCTGCTTTGCCTGCCTATTCCTGCCCTGACACACAGTGGCACTGCTACCTTGAGCTGGCCTACAACCATGCTGATGATGCAGCTATCTGGTGTAGGCTGATGGTCCTGTGCCGTGATACTATGCTGAATTTTCTGGAATGGAAGGCTCTGCAAGAGAAAGAATGGGAGGTAAGCTGAGGTTAGAAAAGGTATGAAAGAAGAAACCTGCATCTCAGTTCTGGACCTTACTTACTGATAGCTTCTCCACAATGGCAGCTTTTCCCTGGAACTGCTGTCCTTCCCACGTAAGGCATGATGCATCAATCTAAAATGTATATAGGAGAGAAATACAGTCAGGGCCTCAGCACTTTAAAGGCTTGGAAAAAAATCCTGAAAAGGATCTTGCTTGGGGAGATGAGTCCACCTGTTTACTTATCTGGAAACAAGGTAAAATTAAGGTTGAGTCCCAAATTTATACTAGCGATAATTTCTAAATTAGAAATTCTTTATCTTGCCAGCAGTGGTGGCGCATGTCTTTAATCCCAGCACTCGGGAGGCAGAGGCAGGCGGATTTCTGAGTTTGAGGCCAGCCTGGTCTACAGAGTGAGTTCCAGGACAGCCAGGCCAAACAGAGAAACCCTGTCTTGAAAAAACAAAAAAAAGAAAAAAGAAAGAAATTCTTTACCTCTGCCAGCGGTAGTAGCACATGCCTTCAATCCCAGCACTCAGGATTAAAAGTAGAGGCAGGTAGTCTCTGAGTTGCAGGCCAACCTGGCAAGTTCCAGGATAGCTCATACAGAGAAACCCTGTCTGGAACCCCCCTCACCGCCCAAAAATTCTTTACTACTTTTTATTTTGTTTTATTTTATTTTTGAGGCAGAGTGTCATTTTATAGTCCAGGCTAGCCTCAAACTCAAAAGATCTGCCTGCCTTGGCCTTCCAGTACTGGGATTGAAGGCTTATGCCACAACACTCAGGCAGTTTTTCTAGATAATATCCCATTGTTTCTTGAACTCTAAAAGAATACCAAAATGTACTTACTAACACACACACACACACACACACACCCCTCTGCCACTTTGTGAAACAGAGTCTCACTGTGTAGCCCAGGCTGGCTTAGAACTCAGAGAACCTTTCGTTTCTGCTTCCAGTGCTGGGATTAAAAGGGTGTGCCACCACACTCAGCCAATGACAGAGGTTGTGGCAGGATGATAGAGTGTCTAAAGCTAGCCTAAGCTACACAGTGAAGGCCTATGCCAGGGGAGGTTGGGGAGGGGAGGTGGGGACTTCTGCTCCTTCCAATGGTAACATTCAGCAAGTTGTAAGTTGCTTATTTTTCTGAGTTT
The DNA here is from genome assembly GCA_019843965.1 of Rhynchomys soricoides. Classification (NCBI taxonomy): domain Eukaryota; kingdom Metazoa; phylum Chordata; class Mammalia; order Rodentia; family Muridae; genus Rhynchomys; species Rhynchomys soricoides. Next base: position 775,173 of record JADRCH010000230.1, on the reverse strand, counting down.
TAGTTTACCCAATCATCAAATAGGAAACATTTGAGTAATTATGAAACAATACATACAAAGTACTCTTAGGACCTAGCTAAAGTAATTGTCTTTTAGAAGAAGTGACAAACCTATTTTTTTTTTTTTAAAAGATTTATTTAATTTATATGAGTACACTGTAGCTGTCTTCAGACACACCAGAAGTAGGATCAGATCCCATTACAGATGGTTTTGAGCTATCATGTGGTTGCTGGAAATTGAACTCAGGACCTCTACAAGAGCAGCCAGTGTTCTTAACCGCTGAGCCATCTCTCCTGCCCTGCTTTAAGTATTTTACAATGACCCGTGGGAGGCTGAGGTAGAGGAATCCAGGTCTGAAGCCAGCCTGAAGGAAACTAAGATTTCTGTGTCCAGAAGAGACAGGGAGAGGAACCAACTGGACAGGGAGAGGAACCAACTGGACGTACAGGACAGTGATAGAGCACCTGCCCTACTTGAGGGCCTGGGTATAATCTCTCTAACTCATAAAGACAATTTATCTGTTCCCACTCCTACGATGTCTTTATTTCCAAGATTTCTGAATGAACCCTGACATTCTGGAAGAAATACCGACAACGTCTGATGGCTCAATCAGGATATATGGCTACTCCTTCCTATCCTGGGTAGATTCGTTAGCTTAGCCTGACTGAATGCCCTTGTGTTGCTGAATCTCAGGCAGAATCAAGAATGAATAAATGAGTATCATTAAAACACGAAGCAATGCCCACCTAGAAGACTCCTTGGGTTAACTTTAGTTTATCCCCATAGGCACTCAGATGTTCTGGCCTCAAAAGAAGCTGCACATGGGACCCTCTAGAAGTCAGCATTGCACTGAAAATGCTCATGGCTGCTGCCTCCAGAGGATAATGAATCCTAGTCTATACTTACTACAGAGAGATACTCCTAGGACCATGTGACCTGATAAGGTGCCAATCACATTGAATGGCAAAGTCCAAACTTCTTGTCCAGGACACAATTCCTACTCTTGATATCCAAATCGATCTCTTAGGGTTTTATTCTGGCTCTCAAGTTGGAGACTTACGTAAATCGCGCCTAGTTGGGTTCTGTCGTTATCAAATAACTGATAGTAATGCTGAATAAAGCTGGATCCAATCTGCTCCCAAATTGGCTTGTCTCCCATCCTGGAGAGTCACCCACCTCACTGAGACCTGCAAGACCAGGAAGACAAAGACAGAAATGTTAATACCAGAGAAGCAAGAAATAGCTTGTCTTTTCCTAGCCTCCTCATGCAGGAAGATTCTCTGTTGACACTCCTCCTTTCAGGGTATGTGACAACCCTGGGGAATCTCACAGACCTTACCCAACCCTGACCACATTTAGCCCATATTCTAAGGACCTCTAGGTTGATGACAGAGGGGTGCCAGGTATACAAGATAGAAGCTGAGGATATACCTGAGCCCTATGAATAAGCCACAATAGGCACTATATCCAGGAAGGAGAGAAGAAGGAACTAAACACCAGCCCCAGTTCCACGTTTTCCTTTAATCCTTTCAATATACTCTAAGACCACAGTTACTGCCATTCTACCCATTAATTAGACCAAAAACTACTGATGTTTCTGTGTAGAATGTTTCTCTATTAGCCTTCAAGCTTCCAATACTGTCTTAGGGATGTGATGGTGATGGAGGGTTGGAAGGACACATGGCTTCTAAAGACTCCATTCCTGACCACAGCAAGTCCCAAAGAGCCGCCTAACAGCTCTGAGGCCAGGTGATTCTTGACTTGGTCTTTTCTGGTGTCAGTTCTTCAGTAATAATGGTATCTCTACTCACTTCAGAGCTGTGACAGGATGAGAAAGGTCAAAATAGATGAAGGCATGAGTGGGTAGTTCTGCACAACATCCAGTCTCACCACTACCCTGCTCCCGAAGGGGTGTCTCCATACAGCTCGAGGCCACCATCCCAAAGACACTGATGAAAAAGCCACTTTGGCTTTGTTGAAGTCCTCCAGGGGAAGGCAAGCTACACTTCCTGTGAGCCCTAGAGACCCATATGCTGTTCTGTGAGGATCTGACCACAGAGGAGCACACCCTCCATCCTGATAACAGGTTTGAGACATATTAGTACGAGGGCAAGTTCACCCCAGCAGAAAAGCATTAGCTGTGGTAGGAACTAATATACACCACTGCTTCTAGGGCTCCCACATCCTCCTCTGCAAAACTGAAGACAGTTAACTCCAGCTTGTTGGTGGTTACGCAGCTTAGCATGTTAAGTACTGAGTCTCTATGACCTCATTGAAGGCCAGAGGGCCAGCAGGAAGGGACAGAGTAAAGAAACAGAGATAAATCCAATCTTCCAGCTTATGATGATACTCTAGCCAATGAAAGGCCAGGAAATGAAGCCAGTTTTATTTTAAGTTCCCTAGGAGGTAGCTGTACTAAAGATAGCAACTATGCTCAGATGACTAAGAAATGTCCAGGAAAGTCTAAAACAAGCAGAGGAGAAAGCTTGGATCTAGCCACGCCTGTACACAGGAACACAAGGTGTGTCAGAATTCACATTTGTACCAAGAAGCAAATCAACAAATGGAAGAAGCATAGGATCCACAAACAGTTTCACATGCAATTTTGGTCACATTTCCACATTTCTAAGAAGCGTCCACATTTCTCTACTCTCACATCTCTGCACCTTCTACCACAGAACCCACTCAGCATGTCCCAACCCCGCAGAAGCCAAGATACTTAGCCATATTGGGGGGGGGGGGTCCTAGAAAAGAACAGGCCAGGCAGAAGAAACAGCACCACCATGTATGCGACAGGACCAAACCAGAGGAGGGATGGAAGCCAGGACATCAGAGAGGGAAAGCAAGGCTGAAGAGCACAGAAACGTGCTGGCATTTACCACTGGCATGGCAAGACAGTGGGGCAGCCTAGGAAGTAGAAGGGTGTTCGTTCTTTTTCAGTAGTACTGTCCTATCTATCTCATCTATCCTAAGTATCTATCTGGGATACAGTCTCACTATGTAGCCCTGGCTGGCCTAGAACTTGCTATGTAGATCAGACTAGTCTGTTTTCCATGTGACTTTGCCTCCAGAGTTTTATTAAAGGCACATGCTACGTGTCCAGCTAGGTAGGGTTTTGTTTTGTGTTTGCTTCTTTTGAAGCAGGATCCCAGTATGTAGCCCTGGCTGCCCTTGAGCTTGCTGTGTAGATCTACCTGACTGCCTGCAGAGGGGTATACCACCATACCCAGCAGATTATTAAAGGTAAACTAACTCTCTAATAGGAAGCATCTCTGGCTGAAGCAGTAGCAGAGGAACAAAACAAAGCACTGGTTCACAAAGGCAGCATAAGGACTGGGGAACAAGAGAACTTAGGAGCTCAGGTGAAAAAGAATCTCAAAACTGGGTAAGTCTGGCTTGATGCTACAAGCCGATAATGCTAGCTACTTGAAAAGCTAACTTAAGAAGAACCCTGGACCAAGGGCTACCCAGCTACAGAGTGAGTTCAAGGCCAATTTGGGTAACTTAGTGGTATCTTGTCTCAAAATAGGAAATAAACCAGGGCCTGGGTAGAGAGTGCTTGCCTAATATGCACAAAACCTTGGGTGTGATCCTCAGCAAATCAAACACCAGATGTGAGTGACATATGCCTGTAATGCCAGTTACTTGGGAGGTAGAGACAGGAGGGACAAAAGTTCAAGGTATCTCTTACATACACAAGGAGTAGAGGCCAGTCTGGGTTAGAAACCCTGTCTCCAAAACAAAACACAAACTAACAACAACAAGAACAAAACACAAACAAACAAACAAGAACAAAAACAAAACAAGAAAACCAAAGACTGCATGAATAAAGACCTTTGCTTTAAGGAGACCAAAAGTAGCCGGGAGCCAAGACCAACCTTACTCCAGGTCTGCCTGACCGTGCACTTACTGCCATGGACCCAAACATATGACATGTGATAAGGTTCCCATATCACCGTGCTGTAGATATAACAAAATGTAGGATAGTTGAACGATGTAGAAGGGTTTGCCTAAAGCTCGTCAGATAGCAGGGCTGACATGGTCTTGTATAATTGAACCCTAAATCATAAAGTTGGTCACATGCTCCCTTTACCACTGTAGCCTTTGGGTTAAAGCTGAACCTTAAACTAGGTTTGGTATTGCCTTCCTCCAATCCCAGCACTCAGGCAGGTCAGGGCTGCATAGCAAGACCCCTCTTAAAATCAGCAGTCAGGAACACGGTACATGCCAGTAATTCTAGCACTTGGTAGGCTACAGTAGGACTGTTGTAGTTCCAGGCCACTAGACTGTAAAACGCTTATTTCAAAAAACTAAGGATCTCTGTTGAGTTCAAGGCCACCCTGGTCTACATAGTGATATCCAGGACAGCCGCAGCTATATAGCAAGACCCTGTAACTTACAAACAAACAGAATCAACCAACCAAGGGACTAGGGAGATCACTCAGCTGTCAAAAGAGCTTCCTGCTCTTCTAGAAGAGAACACAGCATCTACACTCGGCATTCACAACTGCTTGTAACTTTAGCTCCAATATATGAACCTTTTTCTGGCCACACAACAGACATACAAACAAACAAACAAACAAAAAACAACAAAAAAAAACCCCAAAACCATACAACATAAACTGCTAGGTGTGACATATACCCATATTCCCGGCTTTTGGGATGCTGAGGTAGAAAGATTGTTGGAAGATCAAGGCCACCTGGGGAACAACACAGTGAGTTCAAGACTAGCCAGAGCTAGAGTGAGAGCCTAGCCTAAAAAAGAACCTCGAGATGGGGCTGGAGATGGCAGAGTCTTTCAGAGAACCTGGGTTCACTTCCCAGCACCCACATAGCCTCTCCAACTCTGATGCTCTCTTCTGGCCTCCAAGGATAGCAGACTCACACAAAACACCCATATAAATGAAATACATAAAAGAGAGAAGAAGCAGTGCACACCTTAAATCCTAGTTCTCAGGAGGCTGAGGTTCCCAGAGTTTGAGAGTAGCCTGGTCTACATAGTAAGTTCTAGGCACCCAGAGTTACACTAGACCCTGTCTCCAAAGCATACACAAACAAAACCAAAACAAGAAAAAACAAGACAAAGATCAAACCCTCTAAGTTGTGCTGGTGGCCCATCCCTGTCTTGCCGGCCATTCGGTCTGTCTGCATCTAACACCACACCACACCCACACCCACACCACACGTGCGCACGCGCTGAGTGCTTGCTCACCAGGACTTTTGCGAATGTGAGTCCCTGGCCAGGATACAATGACTTGCTCGGTTAATTCTTATTCTTCCTCCAAGACACTGGTCAGACCCTGTTTGTTTGTCACCTCATTACCAGGCACCAGTGTTGACCCACCTCAGGTATAAACCCGCATCAAGTTTATCTGTGTTGTTTTGGATGTTTTGGAATTTGCTTTGTAGAGCAGGCTGGCCTCAAACTCAGAGACCACCTGCCTCTGCCTCCCAAATACTGGGCTTAATTAAATGTGTGCCCACAACAGCTGGACACCCGTGTCAATTTTCATACATATAATTCTCACACATCCTTCCCTAGTACAGAATGTACAGCACAGAAAGTTATTGATTTAGTAAGTTTTCAACTTACAGTTTAAAGACAGCATTCCTGAATCAAAAAAGCAGCAGACCACAGAGGCCCTTCCCACCCACAGGTACCACTGTCCTAGGGAAGGAGTCTAAGACAGGGCTGAATGCCTCCTCAGAACAGCCAGAAAGATCTGAGCGTGTTCTTAACATGTTTACTTGAAAGCAAAACCCCGAAACAAAGAACTCACAGATGCAGTCTCACATCAGTTTAAGAACTAACCTTTATGGGCTGGAGAGATGGCTCAGTGGTTAAGAGTACTAACTGTTCTTCCAGAGGTTCTGAGTTCAATTCCCAGCAACCACATGGTGGCTCACAACCATCTGTAATGGGATCTGATGCCCTCTTCTGGTGTGTCTGAAGAGAGTGATAGTGTACTCACATACATAAAATAAAGGAATAAATCTTCAAACAAACAAACAAATCCAAACTACCCTTCATCCTATGGTTTCTATAGCTCTTGTGAGAAGCCAACAGCCATACCACCTTCTGCTTCTCCTCAGTAGCCTACAGACTAACTAAAGTCAGGCTCCTCAAGGAGCTGCTGCCCCTTGAGATCAGCCTTTTTTGGACTCTTAGACCTTTGGGGGTACAAAGATCCTCTGAGAATCACAAAATCTGTAAATCTCTGCCAAGAACTATGCAAAAAGGTAGAAACTACAAACCTTGTGTATAATTTCAGGTTATTTACACCCCTAAGAAACCAACCTTAAACTCTGTTAAATGTTGACCTAAAAGAAAAGCTTTATCTGTATTTTTAAATGTCAAGTGTCTCCAAGGACAAAATCTGTAATAGCAATAATCTACCATCATGGAGACTCTGGTCTCAAAAAACAGGCACATCGTAAAACAAAACAAAAAAACAAACAAACAGGCACAGCTCAAGCAAAGAGAGAATTGTGCAAAGAACCTTATGTGCACTGCCCAACCCTAGCAATACTCATGTCAGAGATGAACCAAATAAGACCCAGGAAGTCCATCAGCTCAGCAGCTGGTAGGTGGACCATCCAAATTTAGTGGACCTCAGTGCCAGGACTCCAATGACAACCTGAGTTCTCTTAAGAGATAAATAAAAATGAGCAGATCGAATCTATGAAACAGGAACCTCTGGGCACAAAGCCCTAGACCTCTAAGCCTCAATCTCAGCGAGAGAGCAACAACAAAGCAGGCCCCTCTCAGAGATTTTTCACTCTAAGGGCTAAATAAAGATGGATGTTCATGCCTATAATCTCAGCACTCAGGAGATTTAGAGAGGAATACTGTGTGAGTTCTGGGCCACTCTGTGCTAAAGAGATGCCTCATGTCAAAACAAACAAACAAGTAAACAAACAAAAAAATGAGTATCAGGAGACTGCAAAGATGACTCAGCAGTTAAGATAATTTACAGAACGCCTAGGTTCTGTTTCCAACATCCATGTGTTGACTATCAATCACCTATAATGCCAGTTCCACAGGACCCAATACCCTCTACTGGCCTCTGTGCACACCAGGCATGTACACAGTAGACAGACCGGCATGCAATTAAAACAGACACATAAAAAGGGTCAGAAGCCTGTCAAGATGGCTCAGTAGGTGAGGGCATTTACTACCAAAGCTGTTGGAACCGACATGGCAGAAGTAGAGAGCAGATAGCTACAAGTTGTTCTCTAACTTGCATTATAGCGTGCCCCTACCCCCAAAATGTAATAAAATAAAAGGGTTGGGGATGTAGTTCAGTTGTAGAGCACTTACTTTGTATGAAGCCCTCGGCTCCTCCAGCAACACACACACACACACAGACAGACACACACAAACACACACAAGGTGAGCAGTAACCCAAGACAGGAAGGTCCAGCAGGGCACCTGCCTGTCCTGTCTGGGTGTAGTGGTTCACACTCGTAATCCCACCACTTGGGAACTGAAGGCAAAACGATCAGGAGTGTAAGGTTTCATATCTGACCACATAGGGAGCTCAAAGCCAGTCCAGACTACATGAAATAAAAGTAAAACAGGAAAACCCTGCCTGCTTAAGAGCATTTGTTGTTGCAAAGGACCTCAGCTCAACTCCCAGCACCCGCACAGAATCTTGGGCACCAAGCATACACATAAAATAATAAAAATAAATCTAAAAGTGTTTCTAAAATCCCGCCTCTCTAGTCTCACGATGATGACTTTATCTTCAAGGCCCTGAGCTATCTGGCCCTCCTGGCTGTCTAATCTTGTCTTGGCCACCAACTTTCTTCCCTTGTTAGAACAGATTGAGGCCATTCCCACCTGAGAACTTTGTAGTCTCTTTTCCTTTTACTGCATTTATTTAGGCATATGTGTATATGTATACCTGTATCCAACCAAGTGAGTGCAGGTCAGAGGAAAACTTGCAGGAGTTGGTCTCTCTTTCCAACACTTGGGTTCTGGGAACTGAAGGCAGGTTGTCAGGCTTAGCAGCACATACTCCACAAGACTCCCTACTGGCTCACACCTGGATCTTATACCTCAAGGCCCAGAGCTACCCGCCCCTCCTGGCTTTCTAACCTTGACTTTGCCACCTACTCTTTTGGGCATTTTGCTAGTTTTAGAACAGATTGAGGCCTTATACTCTTGCAACTAGCTACTTCTCTGGCACATGTCAATTCAAATGTTACCTCTTAACTGACCCATTCTCTGACCACACTTCTTTATGATTTCACACATATACAATGTACTCGGATCATATTCTCTTAGATTATCTTTTATCACCTTTCTTCTTCTCCCACCAGAGCCTTCTTCTGAACAAGTCTCCCTCCTGCCTCTGTCTTTTTCTGTGGCCCACTGCATTTAAAGTTGCTTGCACGAGCATTAGTGAGGGCTTATTTACTGGAGCAGGGCAATCACAGTGATGACACCGAGCTAATCCCAGCAACCATTAGCTATCAACTTCCTGTAGCTCCTCAGAGGGGGATGGGAGTCTTATGATCCCAGCTCCTCAGAGAGGGATGGGAGTCTTATGATCCCCTCCCCTCTGTGATGAAATGTCAATGGGCCCAATCTTGTGTAGGTATCCATTGCTGCTGTGAGCTCACGAGTGCATCAGTCATGCTGTGTCCAGAAATCTGGTTGCTCATGTTGTGTCCTGTACTGGCTTCTCAGCATTCATCACCCTACCAGAGCACCATACTTTATTGTGCTCTGAATCCCTGACCAGGGCGTCTTAATCACCTGTTCCTACTACACCTGGCCCAGCCCTCAATCACTTTTGTTGACTAAGTGGATGAATGTGTGGGAGCCTAACCTAGGCTGGCTATTCTCTGGAATTGTCAGTTTTAGGCAACCCTGCTCAATGTGGCTCAGTGACCCATGTTCTCCTTCACCCACTCCTTGTATCTAAGATGCCAGGAAATGATCCTTTGATCCATTCAGCTACCTGAGTGACATGTGGCAAGTGGAGACTGGCCCCAACATTTTCTCTCCATCCAAAGGCCCTAGTCACCTGGGGGGCAGTTATGGTAAACGGTAGACACACAGACAACTCCTTGAAGATCTGGCCATTAGCCTGTCTCACTTCTCCCATGAGTTATGGTCCTGTCCCATCAGTAACTTGGGAGAAATTAACCAAGGTGTTAAAGGAGAACCCAGTGGTAAAGAGTTATCATCAGTCTCCAACTGTGAGGGTACACACAGGGAGGCATTTTTTGATCCAGGAATGGCAACTGCCCAACCTACCACTCTGTTGCTTCAAGTTTAGAGACATTTTGGTGCATAGGTGGTTAGCCCGGGCAGAGTCCTTTCCTGGAACTGGTATCTGAAGTCTATATATTCCCAGCACCACTTGGAGCTTTTCCTATGCCTGGAAGCCTCCAGAGCTCCGAATGACCCAGGAGCTGAAGCCTGAGACCTGTGTTCTACACTCTGCCCTGCACTTACTGCCCCAGTAACCTCCCTTTCCCAGGTAGCTGCACAAGATCTCTGGAGCCATAGGCTTTCTTTAGCTTCTATTTGTGAACTGAGCTTCAGACCTTGAATGCTCTGAAGAGGCGCCCTGGTAGGGAATGAGGCTCCTCAATAACTGCTTCCACAGTCTTCCACTCCCATCCTTAGCCAGCATTGCCGTGACAACACAAGACTGAGCAGAGACGAGAATAAAAAAGGCAGAGTCCACGGACGGTAAAAGGACCCTTCCTCTTTCATAGGTCTTCTGATTTGAGCCTCAGAAAGAATTGGCTCTACAAAGCTATTACAGTTATTTTTACCTCAAAAGCCCCCTGGCACAGCCAGCACTTGGTTACCCATAAAGACAGCCAGAATGAAGAGGGGAATAGCAGGTTACACCAACAGCTGAGAGCCAAGATGGCAGAAGCACAGCATTCTCTCCAATGACTAGAAACCACCTAAAGGTGAAGGGCCCCATACAGATCCTTCCAAAGGCAGCTGGCTTTCCTGTTCTATGAAGGTTGAAATTCAGTTGGAATTAGTAACACAGGCCTGGAGGCCACGGATAGGGGATGAGAAAGGCCAGCCTGGACAATCTAGTGAGACACATCTTAAAAAGGTTAAGAGAGAGCCAGGGGTGGGATGCATGCATGGATCTCTGTGTGTTCAAAGCCAGAACACACAGAACACTGTCCTTTGAGTTCCAGGACAGCCAGGGCTACAGAGAGATACAGCTCAAAAGAACAAAACAAAGCAAAAACCTGAAACAAAAAGCTTTAAAGGGTTAGGTGTGATGTAGTGAAAATTCTGGAATTTTGATTTCTTTAAAAAACAGAACCGCATGTTGGTGGTGCCAGCACATGACTTTAATCCCAACACTTGGAGGCAGAGGCAGGTAGATCTCTGTGAGTTCTAGGCTAGCCTGGTTTACAGAGTGAGTTCCAGAACAGGCTGTTTGCAAGGGGGTGGAGGGGCCAAAAAAAAACCCCCAAAACTAAACAAGAAACAAAAGAAAAAACCCCCACAGACATAGTATAAAATAGTCTAAGAATATGTTCTTGTCTTGATCCCAGGCATGGGATATGGGCTGCTTTGGATTGTCCCAGCAGCTATGATCTGCTTCACGCTCTAGCAGAGGTATGGTTTTGCCAGCTGCAGATGTATGACATCTGGACTGCATGACATTTGGAATTCTGGGAACTTTTCAGAGGGTATATAAATGCTATGACTCTAAGAGGAAAGGCTGGTGGTTGGTGGTCATTCAGGGGAGTTGGTTGCAATTTGTTGGTAGTTGTGTTCAAAGAAGAAAGAAGAAGAAAGAAGTCAGACTCAGAGATCTCTCTCCCCTCTCCCCTTCTTCCTCTCCTATCTAGTGATAGGAAGAAAACGGAGATGGGGAGGAGATATTAAGGGTGGAAAAAGGAAAAACCTACAAAGCAGCAAAGACCAGCTACCGTTTAGCATTAATAATTACAAAATAAAAACTAGGATTCAATTGAGGTAGAAATAAGAGGGCTAGAGAGGCAGCTCAGTGGTATAGGGAGTACTTGCCTACTTTACCCATTAGGCCCCAGATTCAATCCCCAGTAGCACAAAACAAAAGGGGGATGGGGTAGCACTGAAGTGGCTCAGCAGGTAAAAAGGCATTTTCTGGCCAACTCTGACAACCTGAGCTCAATCCTCAGGATCCATGTTGTAGGAGAGAACAGATTCCCACAAGCTGCCCTCTTTGGCATATGTCTGTGATCAGACACAAGCACAAAATGAATACATAAGAAATGTTAGAGCATAGCCCTGTATTTTGGAGCTGGAGAAATGGCTCAGAGGTTAAGAGCATTGACTGCTCTTCCAGAGGTCCTGAGTTCAATTCCCAGCAACCACATGGTGGCTCATAATCATCTTTAATAGGATCTGATCGAGCGGGGCTAGAGAGAGAAGAAAAAGGTGTTTGAAAACAGCTACAGTGTACTTACATATAATAAATAAAGAAATCTAGCCGGGCAGTGGTGGTGCACGCCTTTAATTCCAGCACTCGGGAGGCAGAGGCAGGTGGATGTCTGAGTTTGAGGCCAGCCTGGTCTACAGAGTGAGTTCCAGGACAGCCAGGGCTACACAGAGAAACCCTGTCTTGAAAAAAACCAAAAAATAAATAAATAAATAAATAAAATTTTGGAATATTTTACTTTTCTTTCTTCTTTTTTTTATTTGGTTTTTCGAGAGACAGGGTTTCTCTGTGTAGCCCTGGCTGTCCTGGAACTCACTCTGTAGACCAGGCTTGCCTCGAACTCAGACGTCCACCTGCCTCTGCCTCCCGAGTGCTGGGATTAAAGGAGTGCACCACCACTGCCCGGCCTTCCAAAATTTTATTAAGGACACTGAAACAAATGTCTTCTCCTTCCCGACACAACCCTTTTGGAAAGGATGTTCTTCATCCTCATGGTAGCCCTGTCTCTAGACCCTGGCACTTACTGAGTTGGCATTTAACAGGCAACAAAAAAATAAAAATAATAGGCCCCAGATTGGCCATATTCCTGCTGGCAGTGAGCACCCTGGGGCCAATAAGCACACTCACCCTCTGTCCTTCATGCTACTCTGACACTTTTGTAGCCAGAGCTGGACCTAAGCAAAGCATTCAGCCCAAGACACATCAGAGCTGAGAAGAGAGAGGTTGCCCTGAGCACTTACTGATCACTTACTCATTCACATGGCTTGAGAGTCACTCCAGGGGTACACTACTGGCTCCGGAAGGGAGACAGTCAAGAATTCTTGCAAAAGTCAGAGAATCACAGAATTACAAAGTTGGGAAGGGGGTAGCCAATTCAAGCTGAACTGTAAGCGTACAAACATCTGAAAAAGGTTCATTTGAAAACTTAACAGCTGGGCGGTGGTGACAACTTTAACTATAATATTTAAGGAGGCAGAGGCAGGCAGATCTGAGTTTGAAGCCAGCCTGATCTACAGAGAGAGTCCAGGACAGCCAGGGCTATAAAGAAAAACCCTGTCTTGAGAAAAAAATTTAAAAAAAAAAAAAAAAAATTCCACTCAAGGTGCAGCCCAAAGAAATTCTGCCTAACTTTCCAGGTCCTTCTTGGAGAATGCTTTTCTACTTTGTCTGGTACCCTAGACTGTTTCCTGGAGGCCTCAGTGAGAGGGTGAAATGGTGTATAAAACAAGCAGTCTTCTCATTTCTTATCTCTGCCCCCCAGAAGCTGGGGACTGAAGCGAAGACCTCCTGCCTGCTAGACAAATGCTCTACCACTGAACTAAGCCACAGGCACAGCACAAGCACCACCTAAAGCAGAATGGTGGAGACATTTAGGCCCGTAATGTAATACCAGCCACTCCAGAGTTGGAAAGAGAACAGGACAGGATTTCAAGGAATAACTGATTGTCACTTGATCAAGCTGATCACGAGGGAGTCTCAGTTAAGTGAGAGGCCAGACAATGTTGGTGACATTCCTAGGCACTCTGAGAGCACCCCTCCTCTGCCAGACACCCATGGTTTTTGCCAGTCACTGGAGAGGCAGGTGGACTCACTAAGGCTTTGCTCTCAATGCTCTCTAACCCTTTAAAAGCCCCCTCTTCTGCACAGAATTAAGAGTCCTTGCTATTCTCTTCAACTAAGCCCTCAGCACACAATGCCAACTCCACTCCACTAGCTTTTGTACTGACACCTTTCTCTAGCATCAGAAACAGATGGGATTTATGTTGTTCTTTTCCCTCTGTAGCCTCATCCCAGAGTCAGAGAAAAGGACCAAAGAATGATTGTAGAAAAAGAATATCTGAATATTCAAAGAAAAGAAAAACAAACCTTGCTCTTGTCAAATAAAAATGCTAATATCCTAAGGGAACCCTGAAGGCTTGTTTTGAGACATGGCCTCATTACATATAGTCCTGACTGACCTAGAACTGTTTGTTTGTTTGTTTGTTTTAAAGATATATTTATTTTATGTATGTGGGATCGTAGAAATAATGGACCAAGTTTATAGTAAAAGGCCAATTGTAGTGGTGCAATAATCCTAGTAGTTTGGGTGGCTGAAGCAAGAGTTCAAGCCCAGCCTGGGCTATGTAGAAAGTTCAGAACTACTCTGAATTACATAGCAATACCATGACAAAATAAAAGTTGGGCTACTGAGACAATTCAGCAGGTGAAGGTTCCTGTTGTTTTACCTAATGAACGGAGTTTGATCCCTGGGACCGACATGGTGACAAGAATCGACTTCTACAAGTTGTCTTCTGACTTCCACATCCAAGTTGTGGCACATGCATAGCCATACACAAAATACATTTTTAAATGAAAAATATAATTAAAAAATAATTTTCTTTCTTAGCTAAAACAAAAAGGCATTTGTCACTTCCTTGTCCCATGCCAGGTCCCACTTCCCATGACTTCCTACATGACTGTAGAGGGCAGAGATTCTGAGGAACCTTAGGGTTCTCCTTTGTCTCACAAAACTAAATGGCCTGCCAAGTCCAGAAAGGTCAAGGGATTCTTGGGGTCAGGGTGCCTAGCAATGGCTAACTCCAGATAGATGTTTCTGAGAATTTTTTTTTCCTTCTCACTCCGGCCCAAAGATTGATTGATTGATTATATGTAAGTGCACTGTAGCTGTCTTCAGTCACCAGAAGAGGGCATCAGATCTCATTACAGATGGTTGTGAGCCACCATGTGGTTGCTGGGATTTGAACTCAGGACCTCCAGAAGAGCAGTCAGTGTGCTTTTAACTGCTGAATCATCTCTCCAGTCCCCATTTCTGAGAACTTTTAAGGAATAAGGAGAGACCCAAATTCCTTCCATTTCAGGCTCACCTTCCAAAAGAACAGTATCTTTTTGATCCTGAAGGTACTAAAGTTTATAGCCTAGCATTTATAAAGTTAAAGTTTGATTCCCAGCACTACAAAAGGGGGGAGGGGAGAAGTCCTATGCACAAGCCACTCAGAAGCTTGGAATAATGCAAGCTGATCTACAGCCATAAACATAGCTCCTCTAAAACCCAGACAAGCTGGAGAGTGTTTTAGTTCTTTGAGACAGGGTCTCAAGTATCCCAGGCTGGCCTTGAATTTCCTATGCAGCTGAAGATATAACTTCTGATCCTCATGTTCTACCTCTATGATGCTAGGTAAACTGGGACTGCAAGCTTGTGCCACCACACCCAATTTATTCAGTGCTAGTGATCATACAAGAAATCTACCAACTGAGTTACATCCCTATCTCCAAGAAAGCCTGGAAATAACTGCTTTTAGTTCCAAGTGATCCCACTTCTTTGGCCTTATATGTTCTGTGGATAGTCCTTCCCTGGCTGCTTAGCTAAAATGGGAGTCTCTCCAGAGCTTACTGGATAAACCTTACTTCCATGTGCTTACCAGCTATAATATGGATTAAGAAGCTGAGTCCGTAGAAGGTAGGCCCTGGTGAGATCTGATCAATCTTTGCTTGTTGCCTTTGACTAGGAAGAATGACTGGGCAGAGAACTGTACTGGAGAAAAAAATCTTCAAGTGAAAATCAGAAAAACAATATCTGAGGAAATATTCATGGAGCAAGGGGCGCTAAAGACAGTGGCTTTCAGCATTCTGGCCCTAAGTCAGTCATCCTAAGAGACCGGGCACTCCGCTTGCCCATGTCTTCAGGACCTCTTAGGATTTCTAAGAACTGTGACACAGAAGCCAGCAATGGACCAGAGAATCCAACTTGACAAGAGATGCATTCTGCCAAGTCCTGGGAGCTTTTCCATACTAGTTCTTTAGTCATCACTCAAACGGAAGTGCCTTCTCAAAGCCTGCCTAATAGTAACTGGTTAAATACACCTCTTCTCCAGGAACTCAAGGTGATGAATGATCTGTGGCGCCATTGCTAAGGCACTTTCTCAAGACCCAACCAGCTTCTTGACTGTTCACAGGCAGCCCCGGCACATGTGAAGAGAAAGCAGACATTCTGTAACTTCTAGTTCCAGATCTGCAAACAACTTCAAAAGGCAAATACAATCTAAACCAGAGTTCTAGCCACAAGGCCCCTTCCACCTTCTCTTGTCCAGCACTGGGCTCAAAGACCTCAAGCTTGGAGCCTATTTCTTCATAAGGAGTCATCTTCATGTCAGAATATGCTATGCTGGCTCTAGGAGGTTCTATCTAACAAAAACCTTGGAGGCTCACACAAGTTTCACTTCTTTGGAGTCTTTTCTCCATTATAACAAAGTCAGGCAACCCACCCCAAGAGCTGGAGCCTAGTAATGGATAAAGAGTGGAGACTGGGCCTACCAGACGGGAGCTGCCTCTCGAAAGACACTAGGTCCACATTTTCCAGAACTAGCTAGAGGTAAAGTCCCAGGAGGCATCCCTTCCCACCCCAGATTCCCTGCCCTTGTCCTCCATGCTGGACACTGCAGCACAGGTTCCACCGAGGTAAAGGTTACGTTTCGTGCACTCCCAGCAGGCAATCAAGCAGAGAAGCGTTCACCTACATCCTAGCCGGGCTATGGTTTGGAACCGGGCAATGGTCCCAAGCCCCAGCAGCGGCAGGAGGGCAACCCTTACCCATGCTGGCTCTGGAGCGAGCTGGGTGGCGTTGCCCATCCCCGGATCTTCGCCGGCGGGTGGTGGGACGTGGGTCTGGGATCGGCCCGCCAACCTGCCTGCAGAGGTTGCAGGATTCGAGCAAGCCAGGCAAGGCCTCACAGGGCGGGGCCCTGAGAGCTATCCTGATCGTCCGGACAAGAGAAAAAGATCTGGCCATCAGCCAGGACACAGGGCGGCCCGGACAGGCGTCCGTCAGGCTCTCAGCATTCCCCGGGCCGCGGCCGCAGACAATCCGCGGTAGGCGGAGCCGCGCGCGACACATGGTGCGGGCCCCGTGCCTCTTCGGGCCGCCGTGGGGGTGTGAAGAGGGGAGGGGCCTCCCAGGGCCTCGAAGCAGAAGCTCCCGGCGGCCTAGAGCACGGCTCCTGCGGCCCAGCCCCCGCCCCGGCGCGCTGGCCCCAACACTCACCCGTGGGGCTGGCACGATGGCGGCAGCGGCGGCGGCAACCCAGCGCGGTCTGCGACCGACTGTCCCTTCCCCCTTGCCTTCCCTCGCCCGTCCCGCTGCATTCAGGGAAACGTAGTCCCAATACTCTCTTTATAAGCGTTAGTTAACTTGGCTAGAACTACATTTCCCAGAATGCCATTCGCGGAGGCGCAGCCACGGCTCGCAGCGCGGGAGGAGAGGCTAAATTAGGGAGGGAGGCTGTCCGGGTGAGCCCCTGAGAATTGTGGTCTAGCGGAAGCCTCTGGAACACGGAGTTGGCGCCAGGCAAGGATCAGGTCTCGGTTGTAGCCGGGTCTCCGCTGGCCTGGCCCTGCCCAGGTTTATGTGGCTGACGGTGCCTGACCCCGCCTCCGTGGGAGCCTCGTCTAGCTTGGAGTTGGCTGTCTTGACCCAGCAGCCCCTCCCTAGGCCCCTAGGCTGTATCTGAATCCAAAGCCTACTCCCTTTAGGCGCTCCTCGCAGTGTAGCCTCAACCCGTGGGGGCGAAACCCACTCATCTCTCGTTCATTGAGTTAGCTGTGTCTCAGAGGGAACTACTTACCCCAAAGTTGATTGGAAGCTAATTAGGCTTTTATTGAGACCCAAACGCTCAACTAAGGTGGGCCATAGTTGAAAAGGTTAACCCCACGTGTACAGAGAGGTATTTTCAAAACAGAGTCATGGCTTTTTTTTAAAAAAATAATTCCTAGGTTTACTTGTTCTGTTGCAGCAGACAGGGCAATTATTTTTGTTGTTCTTACATTTTGTATTGTGTTGAGGAGGGATGAGCCATGATATGGGTGTGAAGGGCAGGAAACTTATTGGAGTCAGTTATTCCACCATTGGGGCCTAGAAATTAGACACTGTAGCTGTCTTCAGACACTTTTTTCTTCTCTCTCCAGCCCAGCTCTCTCAGGCCCCGTTTGCCAACTTTAATTTTTATTGAAAGAAAAATAACTGGCTCAACCTAAACTTCCCAATTGGCCAGACTAAAATAATTTTCCCACCCCTTCCCCTTTACTTTCAATATCCTTTTCAGTTTCCTGGGTGACACACATATTTGAAGTAACGCCTCTCAGTCAGGCCTGTGCTGGCTAACCCAACCCAAAGAACCACAGTAAAGGATAATGGCTGCAAACACCCCTAACTCTATCTTCCTGGCCAGAAAAATCTTTAATACTTCTGTTTTGCCCTTTTAGCCTCACCCCACCTCCTGGGGATGACTGATAAAAGTAGGCTAAGCTTCTTGACTAAATCTCCTGTCTATCCAGACCACTTTGCTTGGTTTTATTACAAGGTCACTAAGAACTCCATGTTACACTGTTGGTGACATATCTGGAGCCTTCCCACCACCAAGAAAACACAGGCAAGTTATGAGACAGGAGGAAGGAGGCTGCTAAACAGTTCAAAAGAACCAAGGTGACAGCAGCTGTCCTTTCAAAGAACCGGACCTCAAGGATACACTTGAGTATCCCCTGAGTGTAGCCCAGGAGGGGAAGCCCCCAATCCGGGGAAAGAGTATTGACAGAGTTTGGCAGGTGGCCCAGAAATGCACTGCTGTGCTTTCACCACCTGACGACAAGCCAAAGCTAACCCTAAAAGGCCGACTCAGCTTCTCCCCAAACTGGGCACCAATACAACACATACTGCAGCTTTCTCAAGACCCATTTCCCAACGCAGAGCCAGAGCTCAAGAAGGGAAGTAGACCCTGGTGTTTTGGGTACACTTCAGCTTGCAGTCATAGGTGATTGGTCCATAACTAACTCAGAAATGAGTCAAGTTTTACAGAGCCAGAGCCTAAGTAGATAGAATTCATGCATGTCCCAATAGTCACAGACACAGGTGATGTTAAAAGGCGTTTAAAGAGCTGGAAAGATGAATCCATAGTTAAAGAATACATTCTGCTCTTACAGAGGACCCAAGTTTTGGTTCCCAATACCAATGGATGACTGACAACTGCCTGTAACCCTAGCTCCAAGGGATCTAATGGCCTTCTGAGGCAGCTAAAATCACACGCGTGCACACACACACACAGAGATAGAGAGAGAGTTCAAAGTAATAAAAATAAATTGTTTAAGTCATTCATATCAGGCAGTGGTGGTGCACACCTTTAATCCTTGCACTGGGAGGCAGAGGCAGGCAGATTGAGTTTGAGGGCAGCCTAGGCTACAAATTTCCAGGACAGCAAGAGCTACACACAGAAACCCTGTCTGAAAAAACAAATCATTCACATCTCCCCATTAGCTTTGAGCTGAATTACTTGCAACTATAGATACAAATGCCATCTTACCTTTCCAAAAGACAGAGGCAGCCAAAATCAGTGTAGGGATTCCAAACCAATTCCTTAATGCCCTCTACTCATCTACCTCTCACGATGAAGGTACATTGAATGTATTTGTAACAAGAGTCGCTGGTGCCTAAGGAGCCAAGTCTGCTTCTGATTCTGGACTTCACTGGTTTATTAAGTAATTACATCCACTTGTGTTCCAGACACTACATGTCCCAAGAGGAGAAATGGTAAACAAACTTCAACTGTAGATGAGAATTCAAGGATGAAATTAAGCCCAGCATGGTGGTGCACACCTTTAATCTCAGTTAGAGATTTAATGGCAGTCAGAGACAGTTAAAACTCTCTACAAACTGAGTTCCAGGCTACCTAGGGCTACCAAGAGAGACCCTGTTTCAACCCTTCCTCCTCCCCCCAAAGGAAATTAAAACTATCAAGAATCCAGAGGATCAAAACAATTCCCACTTACTTTTCAGTCACACTTTTTCATTTAAAAAACTCAAGGGAAGGGATGGAAAGGTAGTTCAGCTGGGAAAGTGCTTGCCTTGCAAGCATACAGGACTTATGTAATAAAAACAACAAAAAACAAAAAACAGGCATGGTGATGCAAACTTGTCATCCTAGCACTGGGGAGACAGATACACACAGATCCCCAGAGGCTCAATAGATGGCCAAATAGCCTATCTCTGGGTGAGATCCAAGCAAGTGAGAAGACACTCTCCCCTTACCCCTCCCCCCTTTTCCAGAACTGAGGGCTTCGTGCTTGCTAGGCAAGTGCTCTACCAATCAGCTAAGTCACCAACCCAAGAAGACCCTGTCTCCAAAAAAAGAAAAGAAAGAAAAGGAAAAAAAAAAAAAAAAAAAAGGCTGTATAGCACCTCTGGCAGACACCCCCACACTACACACATTTATGTATGTACACATACACAACAATCCAGCGAAATAATCATGGACAAACCAAGACCTTTTGTGTAGCTTCCAAACTCTTTGGAGTGACCTTAACAAGGAACTTCACGAAGATCTTTGTGCTTTATGGAGAAATTGGGTCCAGTTGTTTAAAGCATCTCTACTTTCTGGGCTAGCCTGTTCTTTCAAATAGGCCAAGACCTATATCCCCATATTTCAAGGACACTTAGCTTTAATGAAAAGAAAATGTCGAAACCCAAATAAAAACCTTACTTTCTTTGTTTAATTTGTTTTGCCAAACACAGTGAAAACTTCAGTCTAATTGTACAGAAAATAGAATTTGTAACCAGTAGCAAACATAACGAGATAAACCTAAGTCCCTGGTAAGCTGGATCTCCATCAGCAAGTCACCCAGAGCCCTCTCATAAATGACCTTCTGGGTAGAGCGGTCCTAAGAGGCAGAGGCACAGATCAACTAGTCCCCATCAGAATCACAGGCTGCACCTGAAACGGGTAGCAAGAAGGAGAACTGATGTTACTGACATCTCTTATCACTACACACAGCAAAGCTGTCTCTGATTGCTGGCCAACCTTAAGATGTGGTTTTTCTCAAACCCACAGTCCCTAAGAGTTAGTTCCATCTGTACCCGTCCAGGGTAAGTTTCAAGTTCAATGGTTCTGACGCCTTTGTATAACCAGAATCCGCAACATGAACTGGGGAGTGAGAGACAAAGTCATAACTGCTGGTGTCACCAGATTCTGAAGTCCCCAACTCCCACTTCAGGAGGATACGAAAGAGGGTGCCAACTGACCAACTGGAGTCCAGCTGTCCTAAACCTCAGCACTGTCAACCAGAATATTAGAGAGTTCAACATCTGCCTGAGGATTCCTTGGGCTGGAAGGAGTCACGAGTTCTGCAGGTTTCTGGGGGGAACCATTCACATTCCGTGCTTCTTACGGATGACAGCCATGGCAAGCAGACGATCCTTCTCTCGAAGTTCTTCACGGAGCTTGGCCTCAGTAAGACGCAGATGGCGGATGCTACCTTTCATCTCTTTCATCTTCACTTCCATCAGGGCCAAGATATCCCGCTGCTCGTTCAGTTTGCGCAGGAGCTCCTCCTCCGTGGTACCCGATGACAAGGAGTACGAATGGTCGGAGCCAGTATCAGGGAAGCCCTCTTCCCCTACTACCACCAGCTGAGGGCCCAGAGTGCACTCAGCGGCCTCCAGCCCAGCTGTAGCAGCCTCTAGCTCTGATGCGGCGGCAGCGGCGGCTGCTCCTTCAGCAGCTGCAAACTCTACTTGCACTGTAAGGTCGATGGGCTTCACATCATCTCCCGAGGGAGTAGTGGACGCTGGAACCACGGATCCCGGAGCCTGGCTGCTGTCTACAGCGGCCTGAAGGGTAAGAAGCACGGCCGCAGAGGCAGACACCAGGTTCGGCTGCAACTGGGTGGTCTGGGCAGTGGAGGAGGACGGAGACGGCTGTTGTTGTTGTTGTTGTTGCTGCTGCTGCTGCTGCTGCTGCTGCTGTTGCTGCTGCTGCCTACGGCGGGCTGCCGCAGCTCCCGCAGGTCTCCGAGCTACTTTGCGCTCATTGACGCCACGCAGCGGGAAAATGGTGGGAACACGCACCGTGTAGGTCTTGCGGCCGCCTTGGAAGTGAACGCTGCAGAGACGGTGGCCCGTGGTGGGCTGGAAGGTGGAGAAGCACCCACTGACGCCAGCACGGGACACGTTCTTGAGCCAGAGGCGCCGCAGCTCAGCGTCCTTGGGAAACGTGTAGAAGTGCAGCGCCTTGTCCCTGTGTGAGTTGTTGTAGCAGCCCGGTACGCAGCACGTAAAGCCAGGCATGGCTGCGACGCGCGGCCCGGCCCACCGGCCTCTAGAGCTCTTCGACGGCCGGGTCTGGCCCCCGCCTCAGCTCCTCGACGGGCGGCGCCGCGCGAGGCTCTTAAAGGCCTCTCACTATTGCCGCCCGGCGCAGTCGTCCCGGGCGAAGGCCCCGTGCCCAGAATATGCTTGCGGACCGCCCGCGCCGCGCTACCCACCCGGCCGCCCGCCTGCGCTTCAGAGTCGGCCCGGGGGACGCCGCGAAGGACCGCCTGGAAAGGAGGACTACGCCCCCCACAATGCACCGCGACAGAAGTCGCTCACTTCCGGGATGGGGTGGGCTTATTCCGGCTGCTTTCCCGGGCACCGCGATATCCTGTTGAGAGTCGATTATTTTCCAGATGAAGTTCGTCCTAGGCGAAAGGGAAGAATGTATTCGAATGGAACGTTGTCGCATGGGCTACCCCTCACAAGGACCCGGAATCCTGATGGTACGGGGCACGTGCCTCGTGAGCGCAAGCGCTCTGGGTATAAGCACACAAAGACTACAAGTTCCATGCTGCCTCAGAAGAACCTTTTGGTGCGGTCACGGACTGCAGCGCCGCCTAAAGGAGAGGTGGAGTTCTTACAAGCCAGGATTAGAACGCCGTTCTGCAGCTTGCTATAAAAATCCCCTAGCCCCCAGTACTTTGGAGTAGAAGGCTTTCTTTATCCTGGAGAAAGCCTGAGTCAGCCCAGAAGAACTTCTGGAGTCACTTTCTTTCTTCTTCTTCTTTTTTTTTTTTTTAAAGATTTATTTTATTTATATGAGTTCACTGTAGCTGTCTTCAGACACACCAGAAGAGGGCATCGGATTCCATTACAGATGGTTGTGAGCCACCATGTGGTTGCTGGGAATTGAACTCAGGACCTCTGGAAGAGCAGTCAGTGCTCTTAACCACTGAGCCATCTCTCCAGCCCCTGGCTGGACTTTCTTATATTGGGAGCACTCTCCCGACTGTCAACTACTTCTTACTTGGACTCACTGACCTAAACCAGGTCCCTAATAGCAGTTTACTATGTGCCAGACAGTGAAGGGAAAACACATCCAAGGAAATTTTGAATAGTCAGGTCCACCCAGACCCCTCTCTCCTAGAGACTGATTAGACTGTCTTTTGGATAAAGAATGAATAAACTCCAATAGATGTCTAATCAATAAATGCCACAAAGGAATCAGCTGGACAAAGACAACAATGATGAATGGAGGTGTGGGTAGATAAGCCAATTAGAAACTTGGAAGTGAGTAGTATCAGTGCTTGGCCTCCCAACCCCCCTACCTTGGGGAACTGTTGAGCTCTGCAACAGGTAGGACTTAGACCTGCCCTTTAAGTGCCTGGAAAGGGCAGCCAGAATAGAGTCCTGAAAGATTACAAACTAAACATTAATAGAGAATTTGGAGTTTCACTCTGCAGGAAAACAGGAAGTTGAGTTATAAATGAAAACAATTTGCATTATAACAAAACAGTATTTGGTCCTCCTCCTGGGAACAGTCTTTGTGGGTAGGACAAGCCTGATGGTGCAGACCTGTGATCCTGGCTAGTTGAAGACAGCCTGGGCTACAAAGTGAATTCAAGGCCAGTTTAGGCAACTTAGTGAGATCCTCTCTGGAAATAAAACAGGGCTAAGAGAGTTAAGTGAGAAGAGAATTAAGCACTTGCCTACCACAAAGGATGCCCTTGGAAACAAAACCAAGACAGAAGCCCATATATTACCACTGCATTTCTAGTAGAGCCAATGAGATCTTGGTTATTTGTGTGGACTTTGCTCACTTGTAAATAAAAGAAAAATCCCATTTTCCTGGTCTAAGCAACTGGGTCCACAGCTGGAATCTCTTCACATCCAAAACGTATTACCTGCCGGGCAGTGGTGGCGCATGCCTTTAATCCCAGCACTTGGGAGGCAGAGACAGGCAGATTTCTGAGTTCGAGGCCAGCCTGGTCTACAGAGTGAGTTCCAGGACAGCCAGGGCTACACAGAGAAACCCTGTCTCACACAAACAAAAAAACAAAACCCAAAATGTATTACCCACTGTGAACGCAGTAGTGTGAAAGATGTGTATCCACTTGAGTCAGTCATTTATACAATAAACACAGCCTGGAATGATGAATGATGAATCACATTTTCTTTCCTTTTTTTTTGTTTCTCTGTGTAGCCCTGGCTGTCCTGGAACTTGCTCTGTAGACCAGGCTGGCCTCGAACTCACATAGCTCTCATTGGCTCTGCCAACCAAGTGCTGGGGTTAAAAGTGTGTGCTACCACCTCCTTTAATAGTCACAACTTTATTTCCAGAATTCAGGAGGCAGAGACAGAGACAGGTCAGTCTCAGAGTTCAAGACTAGCCTGGTCTACACAGGGAGTTCTAGGACAGCCATATCTGCATAGAGAGACCGTGTCTCAAAACAAAACCAATATATAAATATTGTGTTTTTTTCACATTTGTTAGTTTGTTAACATTCAAATAGGAGACATTTTATACATATGTCATTATATGGTCTGTGTGAGAGTGGGGAGGAATGTTTGCATTTTGCATTTGTGCATGTTCATATGTGTGCCAATGAGAGTGGAAGCCAGAGGTCAATCTCTGGATATCATTCATTCCTCAGGAGCCCTTCACCTTTTCTCTTTTAGACTGGCCAGCCAGTTAGCTGCAGGGATGCACCTGTCTCTACCCCAGCACTGCAATTATAGATGTGGGGCACCATGCCTGACTTTTTACTTGAGTGAGGAAGGATCACAATTGATTCAAATCCACAGAGCATCATTAAAGAAGATGCTCAATTAAATTTGCCTTCAACATATACTCATGGCCGTTCAAATAATATCTAGTAAGCTGAAAGTATTGCTCTGTATATAACAGGAAAGGGACTGTGCCTGATCTTCAGCACCAAAAGCAAACAGACACATGCACGCAATGCATGATTTCTCTTCCCTAGCACTGCCTTACCCATCCTCTTGTCATCTCTAGTGAAAAGCAAGAATCTTATCGCATGTCTCTGCTTCTAATCTTGTATCCTCTACATCTATTCTCCTTATGGCTGCCAAAGAAAATCTAACAAGTCATAGGTCACTCAAGGGGCTTCCAATTGTATTTAGAAGGCTTTCTAAATTCCTTCCTGGAGCCTCCAAGAACCCACATATACAGCCTGGCCCTTGCCAACCTTTTACATTCCTCTCCCCCATCCTCACTTCAACCCAGTGTTTTTATTGTTTTAAAATTAACCTTGGAGCTGGAGAGATGCCTCAGGGGTTAAGACCACTGACTGCTCTTCCAGAGGTCCTGAGTTTAAGTCCCAGCAACCATATGGTGGCTCACAGCCATCTGTAATGGGATCTGATGCCCTCTTCTGGTGTGTCTGAAGAGATTAACAGGGTACTCACATACATAAAATAAATACAATCTTAAAAAACCAAACAAAACCAACAACCTTGGACTGGGGAGAGGGCTCAGTAGGTATTAGTATTTGTCACCAAGCCTGATGACCTGAGTTCAATCCCTGGAACCCACAGGGTGGAAGGAGTCCTCTGGTTTCTACTTGTGCACTGTGACATGGACATAACCCGCACACGTATAAAGTAAACAAATAAATAAAAATTTAAAATTTAAAATATCAGAAAGTAGCTGGGTGGTGGCAAAGGCCTTTAATCCCAGCACACAGGAAGCAGAGGCAGGCAGACAGATCTCTGAGTTTGAGGCCAGCTGGTCTACAAAGTAAGTTCCAGGACAGCCACAGGACTACACAGAGAAACCCTGTCTCAAAAAACCAAAAACAAAACTAAAAAAAGCAGAAAGTAGTCATCCATGCTCACATTCTCAGCTCTGAAAAGGCAAAAAAGGCTCATGACTTAGTACAGGTTCAAAGCCTGCCTGGTGTACACAGTAAATGTCAGGCCAGCCAGGGCCATGTAGCTGATCTCAAAAAGAGGGATGTAATAAATATGCAGTTTGTTTGCTTAAAAGTTTCTCTGAGATACTGTCTGACTTTGTAGCCCTGGCTGGTCTGGAACTCACTATGCAGACCAGGCTGTCCTCAAACTCAGAGATCCACCTGCCTCTGCCTCCAGAGTGCTGGGATTAATGACATAAATCACCTTTTGTGGCTAAAATACATTTTGAGGAATTAGATTTAGGTAATTGATAGTGACCATGAAAATTTATTGACAAAGAACTAGTAAATTTAGATAAGAGATCAGATCTAACTGTTGAGTTAATTCTGTTGGTAGGGTTAGTTCAGTTGCTTGTCTAGCATGCAGGAAGCTCTAGGATTGATAGTGCCGCATAGATGGTGCATGGTGTTATAACGTGTTGACTCTCTGGAAATGGAAGCTAGAGAATCAGAAGTTCAAAATCATCATCAGCTGCATGGTAAGTCTGAAGCAAGCCTGGACTACACAAAACCTGTCTCAAAACATAATAATAATAATAATAATAATAATAATAATAATAATAATAATGATAATGATAATAATAATAATAATAAAAACAACCCAAGACCGCTAAAGAAAATAATAATTTAAACTGGGTGTGATAGTAAACACCTGTACTCTGCTTGCCTGCTCCTGCTCTGATCCTTACCTCCTCTCTCCCCATCCCCCCCCCCTCCACGTGCTCATGGCCGGCCTCCTCTACTCCTCTCTCTCTCTTTCTCTCTCTGCCTTTCTCTGTTTCTACTCCCTCAACTCCCCTTCCCATGCCCTGAATAAACTATTCTATACTAAAAAAAGAAAAAAAGAAAAAAAAAAAAGAGAGGGGGGGGAGAGAAAGAAAACACCTGTAATGCAGTCAAACAGAAGTAGAAGCAGGAAGTTTAGAAATTCAAGGTAGCGGGGCAGTGATGGCACACGCCTTTAATCCCAGCACTCGGGAGGCAGAGGCTGGCGATTTCTGAGTTCCAGGCCAGCCAGGTCTTGAGTCCTGGAGTGAGTTCCTGGATAGCCAGGGCTACACAGAGAAACCCTGTCTCGAAAAAGAAGTTCAAGGTCATCTTAGACTTCCTAGAGATTTTGAGTTCAACTTTGGCTACATACCACGCTGTTTCAAAAACAAAAAGTATAGCACACGTGCATGCGTGAGGTGATCAAAATCTAGCACATCTGCAGTCAGAGTATTCATATGGTAAAGGCAAGGGTGCTGCCTAGAGAGTTTGACCCTACATGGATGCATGGTGTCTGAAGAGACCAGAGGAGGGCATCAGATGCCCTGGCACAGGTGTTTCTGGCAGTTGTGAGCTTCTCGTAAGGGTTCAGGTCCTATGCAAGAGCAGCAAGTAGGCCTTACCGCTGAGCTATAGTTCTAGTCCCCTGGTTTTTAAGACTATTATAACACTTAACTTTTTTTTTTCTTTTTAAATGAGGAGATCATGAGGTCTGAACTGGTGGCATGCTTTTCCCCGGGGTTAAAATGAGACCACCTCCAAAATCAATTTACAATCTCTTCAGACCCGGCTCTCCAGCTGTTGGACTACAGTTCCCGTGGGGCCATGTGTCAGCATCGCGAGACTTCGCTCAAAAGAGACGCGGGAACGCGGTGCTTGCTACAGCTAGAGCAGTTAGGAGGGGTGGGGTCCTGAACATGGCGGACCTCAGCAGTTCCGATGGCGATCCGACCATACGTACGCTCTTGCGGCGCGTGCTGGATACCGCGGATTCGCGCACTCCGAGGCGACGCCGGAGCACTCTGACAAAGTATGTGAGATTGTTGCCCGAGCAACTATAATGAATGGGGAGTGGTGTCTGCGTCTGAAAAGGAAAACTGAATCTCAGAGTATAGTCTGAGATGCTGAGATCTGACTCTGTGTTCCTAATCAAATTGGACTCAGCTATGCTGTTTTGTACCCTCACCGTTTGTTCCAGGGTGAGACCACAGAGTCTCACTCACAAGAGTGCTGGATCTCTAGAAGCAGAGGGTAAGGCTCTATGTTTTCTACGCTGTTTTACTCAACCTAGACCAAGGTTGTCCTGACATCTACCCCGACTTCCAGGTGACTTCACCTTTCCCAACACATACAGTCCTAGACTCTGAGGCACCCATGGGAAGTCGGGAGGCAGAAACTGGAAAGATGCTTTTCTAGAGAGCAGGGCTTTGTCCTGACTTTGCGGAGTGTCTTGAGGGTTGTGAGCAGAAGGTACCTAAGTTGGCATCCACCAGTCTGAAGAATGCCATCCTTTTCAAGTGGAGACTTGTTCATGATATGTTTTTTTTTTTTTTCTCCAAAGTGTTAGTGATTGATCCTAGGATCTTATGCCTGCTAATTAAGCACCCTACCACTGAGGGTCATCTCCTGCCTTCTTGGTATTTCTTTGCGACTAGGTCTAACAAAGTTGCCTTGGCTTGGCTTGAAACTAGCCCAAACAGGCTTTGAACTCCTCATCCTCCTTCGCTAACCTCCCTGGTAGCTGGGATTAAAGGGTAGGTTCCACCAGGCCCTTGTTCTCTCAAGATGTGGCATTACGTATTTATTTACTGTCAGTGTTTGTGAGTGTGTGTGTAGGTCAAAGGACAACTTAGAGAGTCAGTTCATCTTCCAGCATATGGGTCTTGGGCACTGAATTCAGGATGCCAGAATGGAGGCAGTGCCTTTAATCACTGAGCAATCTGGCCAGCCCCTCTGGCTATGTTTTAGACTATGAGTAATGAGGTGGAACGTGTGTCTGGGGAACACTGAGAGTTCTGAGACACACTGGACTGGAGAAAATAACTTAAACGCCCTACTTGGATCGTTACTCTAATGCCTGGGCTAGGATATTCTTCCAGTTTGTAACCTATGTGACCAACCTCTACTCATCTTTTATTATTCTGCTAGACTTACCTCTGTGAAGCTTTCCCTCACCCCTGCTAGATCAGTCTTAGTCCCTCTGTACCTCAGTGCTGCCCTTCATCCTCTTTCTTGCTGGGGACTATGGAAAGTAGAAGTGCTTTCTGTGATCCTGCCCCTGAAGGAATAGAGCTTTAAAACCACAACCCCTCCTGAAGGCGAGCGTTGCACCTCCATCCTCACTCCCACTTCCGACAGAATTGTCAGAGCAGGTTGTTTTTTTTTACACAGTGCACAAAGACAGCGGTCTCAAACACCATACTCTAAGAGACAGGGCAGCCAAACAAAGACAAGTGCCAGAAAGCATTCACATGAAGCTAGGGTAAGTGTCCACCCACTCCATGAGTGACTTCATAGAACCCTAAAATCTTATTTTTGTTTTGAAGCCTAACTTGGGTGGCTCTTAAGCCAAAAAAGAGACTAGTGGTGTTTGTACCCATAGTCAGTTGGCAGATTGGCTCGTGCTCAAGGTCGTGGGCACTTGGAGGAACAGACACCCCGGACTCTGCTGAAGAATATCTTACTAACTGGTAAGTGGGTGTCAGCCTGCCAGTTAAAGTTAGGTGCTAGTCCAACAGTCAGTCCTATTGTCCTTCTTGGTCAGCCCCACCCTTTCCTTGCTATTTCTACAGCCCCAGAATCTTCCACTGTGATGCCAGACCCAGTGGTGAAGCCAGCACAAGTACCAGAAGTGGCCAGGTCCTCCAGACGGGAAAGCAGTCGGGGAAGGTACACAGTGAATTTCCCTCATAGACTGAGCCACCTCTTGGAATCCCCAAAACGAAAATTGGGCTTTCTTACATGGCTGAGATAAACTTCATCCTCACAGCCTGGAGCTACATCTTCCTGAACTAGATCCCCCCTCAGTCCTGGCTCCAGGTCTAACAGCCCCTGGCAAAAAGAAGCAAAAGCTGCGATTGTCCAAAGTATTTCAGCAGGAAGTGAACCAGGAGTCGCCTCTCTCCCAAGGTGAGACCTAGGACACATCTGTGCTGTTTTCTCTCCACCTGGGAGGTAGAAAAGACCTGAGAGAGCTTTTATAGGCTTGGGTAACTCACTGTGGATTCTTCTTACATTTTCTTAATGGGCCCTGATAGAGCCACGTGGGAATGCTGATGCTTCGTCCTTCGCCAGGTACTGTTCCCTGTTCTGGGGTTTATACAGTATGGTGGGCATATTCTAAGAGATGAGCCCCTTTGGGGAAGCTGTGTCTCAGACTTTCCTTGTGTATGCTTCCATCTTAACAGCTCCTTCAACCTCAGCTTTGTCCCACCACGTCAGCCACAGACAGTGGAGAGACCTGGTCTGGCTCGAAGACGTCCTATACGCCGACCTGTGAATGTCGGTGCTCTTTTGCAAGATCTGGAAGATAATTCCTTAACTTCTGCTCTTCCAGGTAAGGTTGTAATTTCCTCTTCTAGCTTTAGGGAGAAGCTACCACTCTATGACAGACAGGAGGCCCTACTGAACTCAGGGTTGCTCTGCTTTTGATGAAGTCAGGGATACTGTATGAGCCTGGCCAGTCATCTAGGAATTTCTGTTTTCTTTACAAAGTATTTACCTGGTATTTTGATCTGTTAGACAGGGTTCTCTAGGGGAACATAACTTAGAGAGTGAGTAAGTGTGGGTGTAAGGGGGGGATTTATTAGAATGGCTCACAGGCTCTGGTCCAGATAGTCAACAATGGCTGTCTACCAATGGGAGGTCCGAGAATCCAGGAGTTTCTTAAGTCCACAGGCTGGATGTCTCAGCGGGTCTTCAGTATATGCTGGAGTCTCAAATAAGTAGGTTCTATTGACAGCGAAGGAATAGACTTGCTACTGAGACCAAGAGCAAACAGGAAAGGGAGAGCAAGCTTTCTTCTTCCATGACCTTGTTTGTTTGTTTGTTTGTGTTTTGTTTTTGTTTTTTCGAGACAGGGTTTCTCTGTGTAGCCCTGGCTGTCCTGGAACATACTCTGTAAACCAGGCTGGCCTCAACTCAGAGATCCGCCTGTCTCTGCCTCCCAAGTGCTGGGATTAAAGGCGTGCGCCACCATGACCCGGCAGGTAATACGTTTTGGATGTGAAGAGATGACCTCTATACCTCTCATGACGCTCATGACCTCTATATAGGTTGCCAGCAGAAGATGTGGCCCAGATTAAAGGTGGATCTTCCCACCTCAAAGATCTGGGTTAGAAGTGGGTCTTCCCACATCAAATAATTTAAGAAAAAAAAATCCCTAACAGGTGTGCCTAGTCATTTGGATTTTAGTTCATTCCAGATGTGGTTAAAGGTAACAACCAAGAAGAGCAATCACAGCCAGGCATTTGAGCCTCCCATGCACTTGCAAATTTGAGGCCAGCCTGCTCTACAGAGCAAGCTCCAGAACAACCAAGGATACATAGAGAAACCCTAGCTCAAAAAAAAAAAAAAAAAAAGACTAACCATTAGAGTGGGTCTAGTCTTAGTGTCTCTGTGGCTTTAATTCCTTTCTATTCTTGAACTACAGGGCTGAGGGTGGAAGAAAGAGTATCCTATAATGGCTAGTGCTCACTAGAAGAGACAGTGGGGAAACAGGTTTTATGATCAGTTAGCACTGACCCAGGAGCCTGATTCCGGTTCATGTTTGAGGAGAGTGCTCAGCAGAGGATATAGACGGTTGAGGCGTGAGTAATTGGTTTTGGGGGCTGTGAGCAAGTTGTACAGGCTGGGGAATGTGAGAGGAAGGACCAGGAAGAGCAGCCTAGCAAGGAGGGTGAGGGAAGGTAACAGGCTTAGAAGGCACGTTTGCCTCATTCTGCGGGTTCCTTAGGCAGAGAAGCCCTGAAGTTTTACTGCCTACACCTTACAGTACCAGGTTTTAGCACGTGGGCCTAGGACATAGAATTTATCTGGCTTTTGATCTCCAGGTGACAGTCATAGAACACCAGTTGCTGCTCTACCAACGGATGTAGTGTTTGAAGACACACAGCCTTTCTCACAGCCCTTGGCTGGCTCTTCCCTTAGTGTGAATCACGCTCTGCTCAACCCTTCTCACACTGGGGATAAAGAAGCTGAAAGAGTTCTGGGCCCCGGGACACCAAGCACTGGGACCAGGCTGCAGAACTGGAGTGAGTATGAGGGGTGACTGACTTGGAGCCAGCTTAGCCTGGGCGAGAGTTAGCATAGAGATCTCCTTCCTCCAGCCCTTATGTGTGCCCCAGAACCCCCTGCCTAGGAATCCCTCCTTTCCTCAAGAGCAGAGTCAGGGTGGGGCCAGGAGAGTCTGAGTCAATGCTGCTGTGCTGCTTGTCCTCCCGTCAGTGAGCAGAACTGGCTTTGGGGCCTCTCCTTTACCCTTCTCGGAGACTCAGCCTCAGCCTCCAGAACTAAAAGCAGCAGTGGGATCCGACAAGGCTGTGGATCACATGGATGGAGAAGGATCTTCAGGGGATGAGGAAACTTCTGGGAGGCCAGGTAAGAGGCCTAATATAGGTATTGGTAGGTGATTATTACTAGCCTTTTAGGTGCTGTCATACAGAAGAAAGTTTCCCAGGGCTGCTTATGGGAACTGGTAGTTTTAGGGGCCAGGGGGAGTGTAAAGGGCAATCACTTAACTAGAACTCTATGAGGTCCTTAGGAATTAAGGGAGACTAGGCCTTTACTAAACTATGTGAAATGGTCAAGCCTGAACCCCTTGTAACACGACTCTTTCTCTGCAGCAAGTGAAGAATTATCCTCCAGTGCCCATGACTTACTCCCAGCTGAACAGCCACATCAGTTATTTGAGCCACCCCCATCACCTGGAGTTGCAGTGTAAGAAACCCCTGTTATTGGGAAGAGGGTACCCTGAAGTTGGCATTGTGCACTTTTAAGACCTCATAGATATGCAGATGATTGCCAAGCACAGCAGCTCAAGCCCGGTAGTTATAGCCTGCCTGTCTGTCATCCTGGTGCTTGTCCCTTGATGTTTACAAGAGCTTAGGTGAGGAAGAAGCTCCTAGGTCAGTATGTAATCTTAGGTGGCTTCCTAGAGGACATTAATGGCCTTGGGACAGGCAGTGATGGGTTCCTGAGGGAGAGACTGTCCAATTTGAGACCTGAGGTCTAACAAGCTTGAGCAGGTACCAACAGAAATGTTGAGGTTTGACTAGGATATTGGGTCTAGATTGGAGGATCAGGGAGGGAAGGACCAGGCTGTTTGTGGTCGTCATCGTCCTCCTCCTCCTCCTCCTGTTTTTTTGAGACAGGGTTTCTGTGTGTAGTCCTAGCTATCCTGGAACTCAATCAATAGACCAGGCTCACCTTGAACTCAGATTCACCTGCCCCTGCTTCCCCAGTGCTGGGATTAAAGGTGTTGTACCCCCACCTCTGTTGGATTTCTTGTTCAAATTAATTAATTTGCAACAGTCCCAGTTTCAGCAGAGCTAGTAGGGCTTGGAAACACTGGTTCAGTCACCTGTCTGCTCCTGTCCTCAGTTTATCTTCAGAGCCTCTGGAGTCTGTGCCAGCCAAGCTTCCATCCAGGACCCGAACTGCAGGTCCTAGGCATCACCAAGACCCCTACAAGGCTGGACTGAGCCAGTATATGAAGCTCTTCAGCTTCTATACTAAGATGCCTGTGGAGAAGAAGGCTCTTGAGATAGTAGAGAAGTGGTGAGTCTAGATGGGAGTGGGTAGAGGTGCCATATCATAAACAGACTCTTTAGTCTGTTCTATTGCAACCTTCTTGGCAGCCTAGACAAGTATTTCCAGCACCTTTGCAATGACCTGGAGGTATTTGCTGCTCATGCTGGCCGTAAGACTGTGAAGCCAAAGGACTTAGAGCTGCTGATGCGACGGTAAGCGCACATAAAAGGGAGGCTGAGTACGGGAGGGTTGCTGCTAATTCTGTTTGACCCTCTTTTCCTCTCACTCAGGCAGGGGCTGATCACTGAGCAGGTCTCGATGCATGTGCTTGTGGAGCGGTACCTGCCCTTGGAGTACCGGCAACAGCTCATTCCCTGTGCATTCAGTGGCAATTCTGTCTTCCCTGCACAGTAGGACTAGGCCTTATCTGGCACTACTCTCCCTACCTTGGACATCTTGAACCCTATACAATCATTAAGGTCTCCTCACCTTCTAGTACCAATAAAGTCTCACAAATGGGTTGTTCTGCTTTTTGGTGCATGTCTTAGGGCCTGCCCAGATCGCCTTTCCCCAGCCTGAAAAATAGTATGAATTTAATTAAACAATTTTATACTAGAAGGTTAGCAACATTGGAGTCTTTCCGTTGCCCATGGGGGCTCTAGCTTGCTGGCTCTGGCTCTCGAGGCCCTACACGCTTCGTGTCTGCCATCTTAAGTCGGTCAAATGCAGTCTCAACCTTTATGGAAATCATCCCCTGTTTCTCCTCATCCTCCAGTGGCACATCGATGGCAGGGATCTGATAGGCCTGGCCCAGGTAGGCACTCAGAGTCTGCTTGTCCATGGTGGGATCGATGTTCATCAGGGTCCCACGCAATTTCAGTAGGGTCACCTCTTCAAGACTGCCCCACAAGGAAAGAAAGATAGGTATGCAGGTTTGAGCTCTTCTCTACCCTGACTCTGAAGACTGGAGTAGTACCCAGCATGGGACCCCTGGGGAGTCTCAGGCACCGGAGATACTCTCTGATAGGACTTGCCCCACCCAGGGGACCAGGGCCACTCACAGATCCAGACCTAGGTCCTGCTTCAGTTCTTCTAAGTATACTTCCTTCTCACTCTCATACTGATCCCACAGCTTCTGTACAAGTGGCTCGCTCTGGCCTTCCTCATCCTGTGGGTGGAGTATGGGAGAAGGTAAGGTGAGGCCATTGACTATAGTTTAAATAAGACTAGGGAAGGGACTGGCAAGTTATATGTCCCTACCTACCTCAGTAAACAATGATCGGTAGTTTAGCATGTCTGTGTTGCTGCTGTCTGGACCCCAACCTGCTGCCTCCATCAGCTCCTGAATCTGCTCTTCCTTCTTGAGAGGAAAGATAGTCTTGAGGACGATGCTACAAGGAAAGTAGAATTTCCAACAGGGCCTGAGACTGAGACTGCCAACTCACCCTCCCATCCTTCCTTGGCCATGCCCATTATTATTTGGCTTTTTAGTTTAAAGATTGATTTAGTATTTATGAGTACACCATAGCTGTCTTCAGACACACCAGAAGAGGGCATCTGATCCCATTACAGATGATTGTGAGCCACCATGTGGTTGCTGAGAATTGAACTCTGGACCTTTGGAAGAGTAGTCAGTGCTCTTAACCCCTGAGCCATCTCTCCAGTCCTGTGCAAGTTTTTTTCTTCTTGAGAGTCCTTGAACACATAATGATCTACCTGCCTAAGTCTCCTAAACTTTTCTGTTTTGTCTTGAATATTTTTTTTTTAATTTTTTTTTTTTTTTTTGAGAAAGGGTCTATATGTTAATTTGGTTGGCCAGGAACTCTGTAGACAAGAATGGCCTCAAACTAAGAGAGATCCTCCTGCCTCTGCCCCTCTGCCTCTGCCTCCCAAGTGCTGGAATTAAGAATGTGCACTACTATACCTGGCATGTTTTGAAGCAGTTTTGTTCTAGGCTGGTCTAGAATTAAAAATCACTCCTGTTTTTTCTTTCTTTCTCAAGTGCTAGAATTTCCAGCATATGCTGCCACACCTGGTAAAGACAGCAGGCTTTGAGGCTGTGGCCCTTCCTGTGAGGCTCCCCTTTCCTGAATACATGAGAACCTGACCAGTCAAAATAATGGACTAGAGCTTGGAGTGGTCTGACCAGTTTCTTACCTGAATTGTTCCATGGTGATTGACCCCTCGTTCTGAGTGTCAGCACTTATCAACTCCTTCAGCAGGTGGGACAGTGTCTCTCTTTGGTTGATATATACACTCTCCAAATTCTACAATGAGGGAAGCAGTTACTAATACGCTGTTTAGAGTCGTGCAGGACCATTCTGTGCTGGGGATAAAAGCCCTTTCTATTTCCCTGAGGATAACAGGTAGGACCTAGGCCAAAACTCACCTTTCCCATCAATACTGCATAGAACTGACTCATGATCTCACTGGAACGAAAGAGCTTGATATTTTCAAAAATGGTGTAAGCCCAGGCTATAGCATCATTGACCCCAAAGCGACGCTCCAGAAAATTGAAGAAGAAATCTGGAAATGGCTCCTTCTGTAAGATGAGGAAAATACTTGGTCAGAGTGTCCTAGGCATATTAAGCCCCGCCCTATTCCCTACCATCTCAAGGGAACTCCTTAAACTGGATCTGAGGTTTTGCAGAAGCAATGTTTCATAACCAATGAGAGCTGACCTGCTCCTCTGCAACACGTTCCTTCCAGGCTTCCTTAAGGAGATTTACCACCTCCTTCTTGCTGGGCTTCTTGTTCTTTACCGGGCCATCAAACCGAAGGAATGGAGGGATAGAGTCCCCAATGCCCTGAAAGGCAAGTGCCAGCACATGATCAAACCCTACTGTTGCCCTGTTTCTAAACAGGAATGAGCTCTAGATGGTTCCCCCAGAATCTTAAATGGCTTCTGGCTCATGGCCTCCCCTACCAGGCCAGGGAAGAAGTCTTTCTCCCGAAGCAGACCCATGCCAATTTCCTCCAGGAGCACATCCACCAGCTGATCACTGTTCTTTCCTTCAGCCAGCATTAGCCAGCGTTCTGGGCCCCCTGCTATGACACCTGCAAGTTGGGAGAGGAAGCTAGAACCCAGTCCATGTCCTTCCTCAGGCCCTGGGTCCCCTCCAGTCATCATTACTTTCGCATTTGGTCCAGTCGGGTCGTGGTGTGGAGGTGCGCTGGATCTCCTGCAGCTCATTATAGAACTGGTCCCGCTCCTTTAGTGTGCTCATGTGCAACTGCAGCAGCATCTCGTGTTCCTTTCGGACTTCTTCATAGTCGGCTCTCAGGCTCTCTAGCTGTAGGCAAGGTGACTGGTCCTTAGCTACCCACCTGCCTGGCCATACCCTCCCATGTCAAACTACCTGCCCACCAAGCACCTGCTCTTGAAGTTCCATGTTGGTCTTCTCTTGCATTTCGAAGTCTCTCCTGGGTACCACATCTCCAAAGTTGGCTTTCATCGTGTTGAGTTCCATCTGTGTGCGAGTCAGGTCTTGTCGAGTCATCTTCAGTGCCAGTGTTAGCTTCACAGGGTCTTCTCCCCAAACACCTGCCAGGGGCTCATTAGTCTGTCACCCTGGCTCTAGGGCTTATGCTCAGGATTGGGTTGACTATTGCTTGGGGCATGCTCTCTACTTGAGTAGAGTGGGCCCTATAGGCTCATATGTTTGAATATTTGTTCCCCATTTGGTGGAACTGTTTGAGAAGGATTAAGAGGTTCAGCCTTTGAGAAGGTGTGTCACTGGGGGCAACCTTGAGATTTCAAAAGGCTCAGTGCAATTCCCACTGTGTGGATCAGATGTGAACTCTGAGTTGCCGCTCCAGTGCTGTGCCTGCTGCCATGATGGTGACAGAGTACTATTCCTTTTGGGACCCCAAATCCCAAAGAGATGCTTCCTTCTCTAAGTCACTGTGCTTTACCGCTGCAGTAGAAAGGTAACAGACCTTCTCTGCTTAGGGCTTGTTGGGTTGTAGCAGAATTTTCCCCCAGTTAATTTAAATATTAATAGAACAAGAAGCTTGCGATTGGACAGAGAGAAGGGAGGCAGAGCTAAGAGTTTCAGAGACAGGAGAGAGAGAACAGAGGGGAGGAGGAAGGAAAATGGGGGAAGATAAAGATGATCCAGATTCCATGTAGCTTTAAATAGCCACAGGAAGCTATGAATATCTTACAAAGGATAGATAACTACAGGACAATTTGTCTGATCTAGGTGGGCAGTTTATATCATTATCAATTGGCTCTGAAATTATTGTGTGGGCATCTTGTGAGCGGTGGAATTCTTTCTTCTAGTGTCTCTTCCAGTTCCTGTCTCCACCTCCATTCTCCTCTTTCTGTTGCTTATTTTGACCTGTGAAATTCTGAACCTCTAGTTCTAGTGTTCCCCTAGGCTATGCTGCCAAGTCTTAAATTTCCCTTTCTGTTGTTCATGCTGCTCTGTAATTTCCTGTATCTTCTGTTCTAAGCCCTGCTTCCATAATCTGAGCTTCTCTTTATGTTGTAATTCTAATATTGCAGCATCTGCCTTATTTTGAGATTTACCATGATATTGGGTCACGACCCTAAGCGTTCAGGCTTAAGTAGAGAACCGCAGGACAAGTAGTGCTAGGTTCCTCCTGCCCAGAGTCTCAGCTTCCAGCAGTGTTACCTTTACTACTTTACTTTGTGATTCTCAGTCTAGCGCAAAAGATCCACAGCCCCAGCTAGTGACCCCAACATCTCCTACCATGTATGGACACAGGGTAATAAGATATTAGGATGTTGAGTGAGCATGATAAACAGTGACAGACTTCAGCACCTTAGGAGAGAAACCTGGTTTGGATTACCTGGGCTCTGGGCTAGTGACATGTCTTCTCGCTGGTATTTCAGTTCATTCAGGCTCCCGATGAGAATTTTGCGGGCATCTCGTTCGGTAAGGTAACGCAGGTACTCCTCAGCCAGGCTCTTCCTCAGTTTAGCAACCTAGGGAGTGGGAGTGAGAGATATAGCTGCATACTCAGTGACTCTTGGAGTCCTGGTTGGCAGCTAGTCACTCCAGAGGTGTGATAAGTGCTTGGCAGTCCTCTCAGCTTAGGAAAAGAAAAGTGATCGATAGTGCCAGAGTACCTAGCAAGATGTCAGTGCTTCAGCCCATGGAGTTTGCTGGTGCCTGGAGCCACCTTGGAGTCTATACTGAGCAGGGCAGAGGGAAGACAGTAGAGAGACTCTTGTGAATGTGATAGTTCCTTCATTCCAGGCAGAAGGGTTTGGGGTTGCCTCAGTATGCATCACCACACCCAGGCTACAGGTAGAGCAGGAACATGTGGACTTTGTCAGCTCTCCCATGTTCATTCACCTCACTCTGTAATGATATCTTCTCTTCATTCTTTTTATCGATGAGTTTTAGCAAATTCATCTTCTCTTTCTTGAGCATGGAGATTTCATACCTCTCCTCAGCCCTCATGGCCAGGACTCTCTGACTGCAGTCCTCGTTCACGGTGACAATCTTGGCCTTCAGGGGCTCCAGGGACCGAATTTTCTCTCTTTGGTGGGCTAAGCAAAGACAGGTGGGCTGGGTGTGGTGGTGCATGCCTTTAATCCTAGCACCACACTGAGAGGGCAGATCTCTGAATTGGAGGCCAGCCTGGTCTAAAAGCAAGCTTCAGGACAGCCAGAAATACATAGAAAGACCCTGTCTCAAAACAAAACAAAAAACAAAACAGATAGGTAGAAAAGCCCTTGGTCGGGGGCACAGAGAATAAACAGCCAGGAATTACAGATCCTTGGTTGCACAGGTCATTGGTGTACATGGTCTTTTGCCTGTATGCATGTCTGTGACACCCATGTGTGCCTGGTGCCTGCAGAGACCAGAAGAGGAGGTCAGATCCCTGGAAATGGAATTACAGATAATTGTTGACTAACATGTAGGTGCTGCAGTTTGAACCCAGGTCGTCTGGAAGACAGCCAGTCCTTAACTGCAGAGCCATCTCTTTAGTGCCTCTCCACTCCACACACTTGTTTTTAAAGGAAGGCAGCAGCTGGGGACGGGGTGCTTGTTCATTATATGGGACAC
This sequence comes from Rhynchomys soricoides, assembly GCA_019843965.1. NCBI lineage: Eukaryota > Metazoa > Chordata > Mammalia > Rodentia > Muridae > Rhynchomys > Rhynchomys soricoides. The sequence goes on along the minus strand of JADRCH010000230.1, from coordinate 736,184 downwards.
TAGGTTCAGTCTCCAGCCATGTAAAAGAAAAAACAAACCAGGGGCTGAGTCATGGTAAGGGTCAGGACCTTTCCCATGGAGAGGCTTAGGAACCCATCCTTCTAAGCTGTCAGTTCTGTGACTGCTTAGCACATTCTGAGCAGGTGAGGGAGCCTCCTTACTTCCCAGCAGGACTTGCTCTCCCCAGATCCCTTCTGTTTACTGCAGATTGCCTCACCACCCTCCTAAAGGATAGAAGGGTTAAGGCGTGCAGAATAGAATCAGAAAGATCAGTTGATAGTAGAGAAGCAAAAGTCACAGTGGTCTGTTTATTCCAGGGGGGGGCCCAGAAAGGAGCTACAATCTTACCCAGCATCACCTCATATGCATTCTTGATGGAGGATAGCAATGGCTTGTATGTCTTGAAATCCTCTATGAAGAACTCAAAGATCTCCCTGTAAGGCTGCCATAAAAAAGGAACCTATCATTTTGTGACCCATAAGCCCCACTTCCAGTGGGCTCAGAACTGTTTCCATATAAGCCTGCCGGTAACCTATGTCTGGCCAAGTACCATCCAAGTCTTTAGTACCATGGAGCTGGAGAGGAGGGACAGGTATGAGGCCTTGCCTGGTGCCCACTCTGAGGCTTAGCAACCCACCAGTGTGGGGCAAATACGCCAATCTGCCTAAGCTGACTCTGGCTGCCCAAGCAGTCAACTTCTTGACTACCAGATCCTGTATCCTGTATTAGTCTCTCACCTGTTGCCCTCACTATATCAAAGACTTACCGGACATTGAAGATTCTAGCTTCATGTTCTGAACTCAAAGTGGAAGAGAGAATTCTCCTTTCAAACTTAGATTTAGAATGATTGTGTGTAGGTATGTGCACATGCACACGTGTGCTGTGGTCCAAGAAGTCTGCATTAGGTGTCTTCTTTGAGATAAAGTCATTCACTCCCTGAACCTGAAGTTCACCAATTGACAAGGCTGGCCAGCCAATAAACTGCCCAAATCTGCCTGTCTCTCACAGGCAACCCTCAAGTACTAGAATTACAGATGTGCTGGGCCAGGCTTTTAAATTAAGTTAGTTCTGGGAATCCAAACTCAAGCCCTCACACTTGTGCAATAGGCTTTTCAGCAATCGAGCCATCTCTCATCCCTCAGAAGCACTAGGATATGAAAGGAGACGCTAGGTCTGCAAACACAGAAAGCTTTTGGAGGCAGGATTACCTCCTGGAATGAACATAGGCTCTAGAACCAGCCTTGCCTTGTGGGATGCCTTCAAGCTTTTGTTTGTAAGAGTGTGCCCAGGGCCTGGCACATAGGTCAGCATTCAGTAAATACTTCAGTCATGTCTGAGATTCCTTTTTCGTCATTACTGAGTCCCTCTATAATGTGTACCAGAGTCTGGACTGCATCTAGACTGAGCCTTCTCTCTGTCTCTGAGCTAGTTCCTTAAGTTTCTCATTGTTGCCACCAGGCCAGAGACTCTGTCAAAGGACTTGCCTCTTTTCAAAGAGGAATAGCCACAAGATGGAGGACCACTTCTCTGTGAAGGTCTGTTATTCAGTTCTGATGCATGAGGAAGATGTGAGATTTAATCCTAACCATCTATAACTAAAGACCACCACAGTTTTAACTATGGACCATATTAATGATGTCTGTATGACATGTGGGTCTGTGGGCTCTAACCTGAAGCCTCAGTTCTTGTGCAGAGTCCGTGCTCAGGTCCAGCAGGAGGAGTTCCTTGCGCAGGTAATTCTCTAGTTGCTCCAGGTACCTGGGCTTGGAGACACTCAGGGGCTGCTGCTGCCAGCTACTGTGGAGGATGGTGGGCTGAGATGTCACTAGCACCCATGGATCCTTGCACTCTTGGTCTGGGGCCGCAAACTCCACTAAGTTCTAGATCAGCCCATCCCCCATTAGGCTGGCCCTGGCTTACTTGGCTCGATTCCGGCTGTCATTTGAACAGGGCTTCCGTTTATGTAGAATCATCTGGCCACTGGTGTATGTAGGCCATGGTGACAGGTGGCCACCCATGGATAACTGCAAGGGCTTAAGGGAGGGACAGCTGGGGTTACTATGGCAACATTAGTCCACCCTTCCTTTTTTTAGTATTGTTGAGTATTGAACCCAGAACCACCTCACACGTTAGGTGAGCACTGTACTACTGAGCTGTATCCACAGCCTCTTCCCTTTCTAATAGTCTTCTGCATCCCCCCCCCCCCAACACACACACAATCTTGCTATATGGCCCATGCTGGTCTTACACTTGAGACCTTGCCTCCAGCTCCTATAAGTGCTGGGATCACAGGTATGTGCCAGTATACCCAGCTATACAGACATCGTTAATATGGTCCATAGTTGTTAAGACTGTGGTCTTTTATTTATAGATGGTTAGGATTAAGTCTCACATTTTCCTTATTAGCAGGTTAACTTCTCTGAGCCTCAGACTTTTCATCTGTAAAGTGGGGGTAACAGTAGTCAGCATCCCAATGCATGAGGCAAGGATGTCAGGAGAAAACTGTGTAATGCCTGCTAGGAACCCAGTAAATGCGAGTTTTACTCTTCTGTATTGTCAGGGGAACACTGAATGCCTGTACTATGACAAACAAATCTGAATACTGAAGAGCCCCAATCCCTGCCTTTCGGCACTGTACAACACGCCAAAAGCAGAAAGAAATAGGAGGGGCGTAAGTCTAGGTTATGCCTAGATGCATAAGACAGGCCGGTGGGCTACAGAGATCTAACAAATGGGGCCTGCAAGGAGATTGGGCTGCATCCTTTGGGGAGGAGGAAGTAGAAGAGGGTCCCCTGGTGAATGGGTTTCATTTTGAATCATTAGCAGATGCATGTGGTATGAAGTAGTACGTATGGCTTTTTTTAATAAAGAAAAAAGATCTTTTCATTAAATACAACATAGAAAAATGCAATAAGCTGCTGCTGGTGGCACACACCTTTAATCCCAGCACTCTGGGAGAGATCTCTGAGTTCGAGGCCAGCCTGGTCTACATCATGAGTTCCTTAATACCTAGAGCTACATAGTGAGATCCTATCTTGAAAAAAACAAAACCAAAACTAGTAAATAATAATAATTAAGGCCAGGCAGTGGTGGCACACCTCCTTTAATCCCAGCACTTGGGAGGCAGAGGCAGGAGGATTTCTGAGTTTGAGGCCAGCCTGGTCTACAGAGTGAGTTCCAGGACAGCCAGGGCTACATAGAGAAACCCTGTCTCAGAAAAACCAAAATAATAATAATAATAATAATAATAATAATAATAATAATTTTTAAAAAATCTTATATAGCATGCATCAAGTCCTGGGTTCTGTCCCTAGCACTGTGTAGTGTGGGTACCTGCCTATACTCATAACACTCTGCCTGAAACCTGTATGTTCTGGTTGTGGAGATAGAAGCATTAGAAGTGCATGATTATCCTCCACTACATAGTGGCTTCTAGGGCAGCCTGGATCATGAAAAAAAGTCCAGCCTGGTGGCAGGAAGAGTCAGGTGGATCTCTGAATTCTATGCCAGGCTACAACCCAGCTCTAAGACAGCCAGGGCTACATAAAGACCTGTCTCAAAAAGTAAATTATTTGGAACTCATGCACATAGTTCCAGCGCTCCATGATCAAATCTTAGGCTGGGCAGTAGTGGCGCACGCCTTTAATCCCAGCACTCAGGAGGCAAAGGCAGGTGGATTTCTGAGTTCGAGGCCAGCCTGGTCTACAGAGTGAGTTCCGGGACAGCCAGGGATACACAGAGAAACCCTGTCTCAAAAAAACAAAACAAAACAAAACAAAAAAAGTTTGATGCCAGCCTGAAAATACATAGAAAGACCCTAACTCAAGTAAGCAACCATATGGGCTGGTGTGCACCTATAATCTGAGCACATGTAGGGTGGAGGCTTGGAGTTCAAGGTGATCCTTAGCTTCACAGAGAGTTTGAGGCCAGCTTGGACTACATGAGACCATCTGAAAATACGGGTTTTGTTTTTTTAAACTAAAAAATAAACTAAGGGAAAACATTCAGCCCGGGGTGTATGGGGGGCCAGTCTGGGCCACATGACAAGGGTCTATCACAACAAACAAACTTTTTACATAGTTGGTGGGAGTGGCCTATAATCCCAACATTCTACTTGGGAGTGGAAGCAGAAAGAGCGTGCATTTGAGACCATTGTGTCAGACTGTCTCAGAACAACGAAAGGACACCGGGGCTCAATCTTGAGTTTGGAAAGTGTTTCAGATTTTCAGAAGGAGAGTAAATCTGCTTTCTCTGCCTTTTCAGCTGGAGAAAAGATAGACACCTTACTTTGATTTGAGCAGGAGAATGAAAACTCCATACACTGTGGAAGTAGCTGCTTCTTTGGGGGGTGGGGGAGGGAAGAACAGGGGTGTTAGCTTCTGCCCGAGGGCTGCTAGAAAGCTCACACTGTTCCTCTGAGTCTGAGTTCTCTGCTCTTTGCTTCCCCCTGCAGGTAAAAACCGGAGGGTGCCCCACATCCGGGAGATGGTGGGTAGAGAGTCTTGTATTTGCTCTCTTCTTAGACAGGGGCCTGGTCTTGGCAGTTCCCAGCTTCATAACATATATGGTCTATATGTTCCCAAATCCTTCCCAAGGAACACAGTCGCACAATGAAAGCAACACAGCACCATAGTGTTCCATTGTCAATTAGCGCCTTAAGTTTGCACATACACACACACACACACACATACACACACATATGTATATATATAATTTTTAATAAGTTTGTGTCATATCATATATATATAGTTTTTTATTTGTTAATTTATTCACTTTACATCCTGATCACAACCTCCTCTTATATATTTAATTTTTAAAATTTTGTTTATGTATATGAACATTTTGCCTGTAGTAAGTACACCACATATACTCTTGAAGTCTACAGCGGTCAGAAGAGGGCATCAACCTTTCCAGAACTGAAGTTACAGTGTTGGGAACAGGACTGGGTCGAGAGTAGCAAGTGCTCTCAACTACTGCGGCATCCACTCTAGCCCATCCAATAAGATGCTTTCTTCTGAGATTTGAACAATGGTTATTTGTTGTCTGAATCACAACAACCCTATATCAAACTAACAAGAGCTCTAAAGAGGAATGAGGCAAGCTCAGTGGAAAGCACTTTCATAGCATGTGTTTGATCCAAGACACTGAAAAAGAAAATCCAAAACAAAACTACAATAGTGAGGTAATAAGGCAGTTTTCCGTTTTGGGGAGGGAAGAGGCAAGGAGGAAGGGTTTTGAGTGGGATCTTTCTATATATCCCAGGTTGACCATGAACTCAAAAGCTTCATGTTCCAGCCTCCCAAGTTCTGGGATTACAAGTGTGTGCCACCATGCTTAGCTGACCACATTTATTTTTATACAAACATTTTTTAAGAAAGGATCTCTCTCATGTAGCCCAGGCTGGCTTAAAGCTTACTATGAAGCCCAGGCTGGCTTTAAGCTTGCAGCAATTTTTCTTAGCCTTCCAAGTGCCAGGGTTACAGGTGTGAGCCACTGCACTTGGTCTATACAAAAATTAAAAAACAAACAAACAAAACAAAACAGGAACGAGGAACGAGAAACCAAACCCAATAAAGAAATACTCTGTACTGTGCCTTCACATGCTTGTTCATAAGTATTTATAGAATTCAAGTACTATACCAGACCCAAAATCATAAAGACAAAAGGTTCAGGTCACAGCAGTATCTGGTACACACAGCAGTCTGATGATGAAATGAAGTCTATTTCAGAATGTTGAGTTGCAAAGTGAAGGGTGATGAGGGAAGAGGCTAAGTCTTTTCTACCTAGGACAGCCTGGGCCAGCTTTCAGATGAGGAGGGACCAGCATGCCCTCACCTCCTCCCCCAGAGCATGGTGAGCCTGGCTTCTGTCAGCAAGTCACACTTCTCTGATTGGGAAGAAGCTAGTCTGCTGGGTTATGCTTTTGGGTTGTAGGCGGAACAGACAGGTTATAGAGGGTGACATGTGGGGTTCCAAAAGAAGAGCATCACTAACCAGTGTCTTTCGTTTCTGAGAAAGCTTGCGTTTCTCAATGCTCTTGGCTTCCGAAGTCCTTCCTGAAGATTGTGTACTTGATCTGCATAGAAAAGAAGCTGTGGTGGGTGACAGAGCCCATAAAGGGGAGATCCCTCCGACCCTTCCCAGACCCACAGGGTGTGGCTCTCCCTTCTTTTTAAGTGCTCTCTCTCTCTCTCTCTCTCTCTCTCTCTCTCTCTCTCTGTGTGTGTGTGTCTGCTTGTGAGTCTGTGCACTTTACTTGTGAGTACAGGTACTGGCACAGTCCAGAAGAGGGTATTGTTTAATGGCTGAAAGAATCTGGGGGCCTGGCATCTGGGGTTTCAATAGGATCAGGTTTGAGCAAATCATTTAACCCCCTTTAGCAGTTTTCTCTTGAAGAAACAGACAATTCTTATTCTGCTCCCAAGAGTTTTGTAAAGATTAAATATGAGTGAGTTAAGCACCAGATGATAGTGGCACAGGCCTTTAATGTGAGTTCGAGGTCATTGTAGTCTACAGAGCTATTTCTAGGACAGCCAAGGCTACACAGAGTAACTCTGTCTCAAAACAAATAAATAAAACAATAACAAAAAAATCAACCAAAAAGTGAGATAAACAGAATACTACAAAGACTAAAATGAATTGTACAAGTGTTAATTATGATAGCAGATTAGGAGAAAAATGGATCCTGAAGAGATCTCAAACTTGAAAGTCAAGCCGCTTGGGAAGAGGCTTGCTCAAGGTAGAAAGGCATTCAAAGAGCAACAGAGAGGGCTACATACATGTGGCCAGCATGGTCCAAGTGGAAGAAACAGAAGAGGTGACTCAGTGTTCTGTGGGGTAAGGATATGCTGCCAGATAGACTTGTATACCTATGTGTTCGTTGGTGTTGCTAGCTAGTGGCTTTAAGTTTGTTGCTGTACCTCAGTTTCTTTGCTTATAAAAAAAGTGAGACTAGAGTCAGGTGCTGGTGGCATACGCCTTTAGTCCCAGCACTCAGGATGCAGAGGCAGGCGGATTTCTGAGTTCTAGGCCAGCCTAGTCTACAGAGAGAATTCCAGGACAGTCAGGGCTACAAGGAGAAACCTTATTTCGAAAAAGCTAAAGAAAAAAAAAAACAAAACCAAAAACAAAAACAAAAAGTAAGACTAGTATTACCCAAACATGTGGACCTAGTTGGGAAACTCTGTTCTGCAGAATTCCTTGGGCCTATTCTAATGGAGCAGTAAGACCCCCAAACCCCAGTCTTTTAATGACACTTAATATTGCACAAATGTGAACCATGCAGTGGACAAGCAACTTATAGAGGACAGGTGTCACCTAATATGTATGTGTTTATGACTACCATGGACTAGTAGTCCTGTAATCCTAGCTGGTTAGGAGGCTGAGGCAGGAGGATTACAAGTTTAAGGCCATTCTGGATAATTTGCAAGCACCCTTTCGATTGAAGGCAGAAAGGGAGTTGGGCTAGGCATAAACCTTAAATCCCAGCACTTGGAAGTCAGAGACAGGTATATCTCTGTTGTGGCCAGCATAGTTGAGTTCTAGGCCAATCAGGGGTACATAGTGAAATCCTCTCTCAAAACCAACAAACAGCAGGGTGGTGGTGGCGCCCGCCTTTAATCCCAGCACTTGGGAGGCAGAGACAGGCGGATTTCTGAGTTCGAGGCCAGCCTGGTCTGCAGAGTGAGATCCAGGACAGCCAGGGCTACACAGAGAAACCTTGTCTGGAAAAACAAAAACAAAAAACAAACAAACAAACAAACAAAAAACCCAACAAACAAACTAGAGGAACCGGGCATATACATCAATAGCAGAAGACTTGCCTAATAGGCCTGAGAGTCAGGTTCAGTCTCCAATACTGATTTTTGTTGTTATTTTTAAAAGATACACATTGGAGAGCAACAAGATGTAGTACAACTTAATCTGCTCTTAATATCTTTTTCTCAAGATCAGTCACTATCCTTGTTTCAAAATTCTATTTTTAAAAAAATTATTCATGTGGCTGGAGAGATGGCTCAGTGGTTAGGAACACCATCTGCTCTTCCAGAAGTCCTGAGTTCAATTCCCAGCAACCACATGGTGGCTCACACCATCTATAAAGTGATCAGATGTCCTCTTCTGGTGTGTCTGAAGACAGCTACAATGTACTATATACATAAAATAATTCTTTCAAAAAATATTCATTTATTTAACTTAGTTTTGACATGGTTCTTACTATTTTGAGCTACCTTGAAAATCATGACAGAGACCAGGCTGACCTGGTATCCATTGTCCTCCCTTTGCTTCCTGAGTCCTGGAATTACCAGCACAGACTGCTATGCCTTGATGCTTGGAAGCCAGTCTTCCACCAGCAGCCTTCAGATGAAGATGTAGAACTCTCAGCTCTGCCTGCACCACGCCTGTCATGCTCCCACCTTGATGATACTGGACTGAACCTCTGAACCTGTAAGCCAGCCCTAATTATATGTTGTCCTTTATAAGACTTGCCTTGGTTATGGTGTCTGTTCACAGCAGTAAAACCCTAACTACGTCAAGTACTTAATTAGTTTATTTATTTTTAATTTATAACTACTTTTCTTATTTTAAATTTTATTTTATCATTTTATGTGTATGAGTATTTCCCCAGGAGGTCAGAAGAGAACAATGGATCCCTTGGAACAAGTTAAGAGCATTGTGAGCTACCTTGTGGGTGCTGGGAATCTCACCCAGATTTTCTAAAAGAGCAGCCAGCCAGTGCTCTTAACCAATGAGTCATCTCTCTAGACTCTAATATTTTAATTAATTAATTTGTGTACAGACACCTCTGTCAGATCCCCCTGTAGCTAGAATTACAGGTGATTGTGAACCACCTGATGTGGACATTGGGAATCAAACTCAGGTTCTCTGAAAGAGCTTACCTGCTGAGCCATCTCTGCAGTCCCCTCCAGCCCCATTTTTTCTCCCCCTCCCACTTTCTTCTTTCTTTCTTTTTTTTCTCTCTTTCTTTCTTTCTTTCTTTCTTTCTTTCTCTCTTTCTCTCTTTCTCTCTTTCTCTCTTTCATCCTGTGCATATGCATGTATTCATGCATGAGCCACAGGGCACAGGAGAGATTAAAGAACAACTTGTTGGAATGACTTTTGTCCTTCTGCCATGTGGGACCTGGGGATCAGATTCAGGAAATCAGGCAATCCTTAACCTGCTGAATCATCTCTCAGGCTCGTGTGTGTGTGTGTGTGTGTGTGTGTGTATGTGTGTGTGTGTTTCAAGACAGGGTTTCTCTATGTAGCCCTAACTATCCTAGAACTCACTTTGTAGACCAGGCTGGCCTTGAACTCAGAGATTCACTTGCCTCTGCCTCTCAAGTGCTGGAACTAAAGGCATGTGCCATTACTGCCCAGCTAGGCGCCCATTTTATTTATTTTATTTTATTTATGAGTACACTGTAGCTGTCTTCAGACACACCAGAAGAGGGCATCAGATCCCATTACAGATGGTTGTGAGCCACCATGTGGTTGCTGGGAATTGAACTCAGTACCTCTGGAAGAGCAGTCAATGCTCTTAACTGCTGAGCAATCTCTCCAGCCCTAGGATCCTATTTTTTAAAAAATGACTTAACACCAACCCTCAAGGAAGAATGCAAAATATTTACATTTATATCTCAATGGTGGTGAAAAGTCAGTGTTATAATTGGCTGCAGGCAATGGGTTCTCAGGAGTATTTTTGTTTTGTTTTGTTTGTTTGTTTTGTTTTGTTTTTTTTTCGAGACAGGGTTTCTCTCTATATCCCTGGCTGTCCTGGAACTCACTATATAGACCAGGCTGGCCTTGAACTCAGAAATCCACCTGCCTCTCCCTCCCAAGTGCTGGGATTAAAAGCATGTGCCACCACTGCCCGGCTCTCAGGAGTATTTTCTGATATTGAATGAGCTTCACAGACATCCCACTAAAGTAGCATGCAGAGATACGAGAACAAAAGGAGAAAAGCCTGTAGGAAGAGAAACATTCTCCAAGGAAATATAAAACTCCAAGGTCTCTTATCAGGTTCTGCTTACATTCTACTGTGCTAAGCTCTGGTCTGCTGACCCTCTGTAAGGTCTGAAGGAGGAAAACCACACTGAATCTCTATAAGGGAAACTGTCACTACATGAATGGTGAATTAATATTTCATATAACCATCAAATTCAGCTCATAGAAATTACATTGTGCTCCCTTACTAATGAATGAAGATTCTGAGTCTGTTTCATATTCTCTGTGTTGCTGGGGATCAAACCAGGTCCTGGCATGTTCTAGCTACAGCCCCAGCCCTATTACATATTTTTTTCATAGATAGTAATTTTCCTGGATTATGCCTTTGATGGGTAACAGCTCTCTTTTTCAACCTACTGCATGTTTCTCGTAGACTAAGTTTTTTAAACTCCAGGGACAATCATAGCATTGGCATTTTCTGTCCTTGGAACCTCTGCAGGCTTATTATTATTTTAATTCATTTACTTTAAGATTGGGTCTCTCCATATAACCCTGGCTGTCCTGGAACTCTCACTGTCAAATAGGTTGTTCTTTGTTCTATCAAGGCAGCAGACCCTGAAAGATTAGAGGTGAGAATGAAGTCGCCTCTCTCGCCTCTCTTGTCCTTCTACCACTACTGGGAATGAGCGGGAGGGAAACAACATTTATTAGACTTCTTCTCCTTCTCCTTCTCCTTTTCCTTCTCCTCCTCCTCCTTCTCCTCCTCCTCCTCCTTCTTCTTCTCCTTCTTCTCCTTCCTCCTCCTTCCTCTTCTTCTTCCTCTCCCTCCCTTCCCCTCCCCTCCCCCTCCTTCTCCTTCTCCTTTTTTTTTCTTTTTCCGAGATAGGGTTTCTCTGAGTAGCCCTGGCTGTCCTGGAACTCACTCTGTAGATCTGGCTGGCCTCGAACTCAGAAATCCACCTGCCTCTGCCTCCCAAGTGCTGGGATTAAAGGCGTGCGCCACCACTGCCGGGCCACTGAATGCTTCTTATATACAGGAACTGTGGTCAGAATTTCACATATAATTATAATAAGGCACTCTGTTTTTCAGTATTTAGCTAAGATCATGTATCTAATGATAAAGTACGCCTGCACTTTTGGCAGCACTTAACGTTCTTACTGGACAGCACCAATTCTATTACAACTGTATCGCTGATTCTGTGGCGCTGAAGTCCCAGCCCAAAGAACAGAGACCAACAGACAGTGCAGCGATCTGGATCAGTGTCATTTTTCTTTCTGGAAATTCAAGTGCTTCCCGCCCTCAGCCCGGCCAGGTGCTACCTTGGCTTGGAGACACTGTTATGCGCCTGGAGGTTGGCCATGACTTTGGAGCAGAAGCAGGCTGGAGCCGTTGGGGTAGTGTACAGTCCGTTGCCATGGGGACCAGCCCCCAGCAGCCTCCGCGTTGAGGGAGGGATCACGGCTGCGCCACGCCTCCAGTTCCCCCGTCCCCTTGAGCACTCTGGAGAAAAGCCAAATAGTAAAAGTAGACCCGAAGCCGGAGATGGGGTGTTCTGAGAACCAGTCAGTGCAGCAAACTTGATATTAGGTACAGAACTGAGGCAGGAGAATAAACTAAGACCATGGACGAGGAAGGCGAGCATCGAGGTCTGGCCACTTGGCCAGCCGGGAATTCTCAGCCAGTAGTTCTCAGTGTTTGGGAGTCTTCGTTGTACTGGCTGTGCGTGAGCAGTTATGTACTACATCTTCCGAAGTTCTTCAGGAGCCCGTGTTGGCCTGCTTCTACAGCGCTCTGCATTGTGGGATATGTAGTCTAAATCTGGCGAAGTGTAGTAGTGTCCAAAGAAATTTTGCCCGGACTCGGACTCAGTTTCCCTACGACCCTGGGATGCTCACGGCCCATTGGCTGAGCAAGGCAGATCTGATTGCACTCCTCCCCGCCCCCAGTGACACAATAGCAGCTCCCTCCAAGATGGCGGCGGCGACGGCGGACCCGGGAGCTGGGAATCCGCAGCCTGGGGACTCCTCCGGTGGGGACTCTGGGGGAGGGCTACCGTCACCTGGAGAGCAGGAATTGAGTCGGCGCCTGCAGCGCTTGTACCCTGCGGTTAATCAGCACGAGACGCCGCTGCCGCGCTCCTGGAGCCCCAAGGACAAGTACAACTACATCGGCCTCTCCCAGGGAAACCTCCGTGTCCATTACAAAGGTATCAGCGGGTATGGCTGCTGGAAGACAAGTCCAGAGCATCTGCAGGGAGGATGTGCCCATTATTCCTTTCTTTGCCCTGGATTTCTGAGAGTTGGGCCTTAACTCAGCGGAACGTCCAGAATAGAAGGGTTGGCCAGGCCGGGGTTTACCTGCTTCCTTTGCTCAGTTCTTTAACATCCCACTCAAAGGCAACTACATTAAATGTTCAAAACCAGTGTTGGACAGGACCTTCCACTTCAGGGCCACCCTTCTTTCTTGAGCTGGCTCCAACTTATGTTAGATCCTTTACATGGCTTAGTTTCAGTAATGTTTGCAAAAAGAGGTGATAACATTGTCACAGTAGGTGCATGGGCTGCCTGTCTACCAGTCATCCGGGACTGGGCTGGGGGTTGTGTGCTAAAGTTGTTGGTAGTGGTGACTTCCATTTCTGCCACTTCCTTCCCCTGGCCTTCAGGCCGGGCTGTTTGGATTCTGGAGAGACAGACAACAGTATTCAGTGTCTCTCATACACTTCAATTGCCTATATCTACCCTTGTTTTGTTGTTATGGAGGACAGTATCTCTGTCAGGACTGTTGGTCTGGGGTGGAGATGATCTAAAGGCGGGAAGCTTAAGTGTTTACTCAGTTGTCTTATTATTCCTTGGAGAGTACAAGAACTTCCTCTGGCCAGGGAGGGTTGAAGTTACCATGGCATAGAGAAAAAGGAGGCCTCCATTTGCATTTTCTGGTGTTGACATTCCTTCTTTGGCTTCTTACATCAGGTCATGGCAAAAATCACAAAGATGCAGCCTCTGTACGTGCCACACACCCCATCCCAGCAGCCTGTGGTATTTACTATTTTGAAGTAAAGATTGTCAGCAAAGGAAGAGATGGGTAAGCCTTCTTCACTCTCCCTTTCCCTCCTCAACATAGAACTGATGTTCCCTGTTGTCAAAGTTTGAAGCTCCAGAACTAGTATTAGGACTGATGTTAGCCTGCTGACCTACTTGGTTCTGGCTACCTCTCTTCTGACTAGAGACATGATCTGGTCTAAACAGTGGGCTTTGAGAGCAGTAGGCACATTGTAGGTAGAGTAGAAGGCACTTTTTTTAGTATTGTAATTAGATAGACATAGATCAGGGTTGTAAGTAACAAGTTTACATTAACAATTCAGAGGGCAAATGGGGTTTCCCCTGCTAGCATGTGGTGTTTGTGACTTTCCTCCTTTCGAAGTTGAGGTTCCTTTTTATGGCATTGAGTCAAGTAGAGGCCTCAGTAAGCTTCAAAGGGGTAGTAGAGTCTGTGTAGCATTCATCAAAGCTTCGGTGGCCACTGTCATCTGGATAAACAGTGTACACATGGTCAGAATCAGGTGACCTTGCTGCTCGTAAACTTGTTTTTCAATCCAAGGACTTGAACACCAGTTGGACCAGCTTTAGTAAGATCTTATTAAAGTCAGCATTAGGGAGACTCCCTATTTTAGGGTGACCTAAGTAGACACAAGGCATCAGAGGGGACATTTTTTCCTTGTCTTCCTTATTCCCCCAAGTAATTGTAACAAAACAGGTGTCCTAAGCTGTTTCATAATGTGACTGTAACTATTTTGGGACAAGCTTTCTTTCTCTCCCTTCCCTTCCCTTCCCTTCCCTTTTCTTTCCTTCCTTTCTTTCCTTTTTGAGTGAGGTTTCTCTGTGTGGCCCTGGCTGTCCTGGAACTTGCTCTGTAGACCAGGCTGGCCTTGAACTCAGAGAGATCTGTCTAATTCTACCTCGTGTTGGGATTAAAGGCGTGTGCCACCACCACTACCATCACCAGACTAAGGGACAAGTTTTCTTATGGGAGAATTTCAAACCCTACCAGTGACATTCATCTGGACATGAGCATATGTTTTTGAGCTTTTAGGACAATTTTTGTCTCCTAACAACTGTCTCACTTATGTTGTGTGCAAAACACCAGGTTTAGAGGCTGAGCCTGAACTGAGGGTGAGTGCTCGGATTCCAGCTCGGAGGCAGAGGCAGCCAGGACTATTACATCAGACCCTGTCTCAAAACAAAATAAAAACAAAAAAGAGGCTGAGTCTGGGTCAGGACTGTTGGAATTAGAACCTTGCATGCTTTCTCAGTGACTTTGTGACATCCTGGCCTTGGAGGGCCCTGTGGGCTTGAGTAGATCTTAGGACTTGAGTCTCATCATAGTCACTCTGGGGAGTTCAATGAGCATCTAACTGCCTTTAACCTTAAAATTCAGTGACTATAGATTTCTTTTCTTTCTTTCTTTTTTTTTGAGACAGGGTTTCTCTGTGTAGCCCTGGCTGTCCTGGAACTCACTCTGTAGACCAGGCTGGCCTCAAACTCAGAAATCCACCTGCCTCTGCCTCCCAAGTGCCACCACTGCCCGGCTTGACTTTAGAATTTTAATCAAGGGAATATGTTGCATTTTTAACTTTCATTCCCATCTGCTTCATTTGCAGATAGGAAACTTACATTTGCTGGAAGACTTAAGACTTTAATATTTCTTTCCACCGTCTGATAGAACATACTTAATGTGTTTAAATCCATGTCAATGAGAATGACTTCTTAAACACCTCAGCCAGGGCTACACAATGAAACCCTGTCTCGAAAAAACAAACAAAAAAACCCCAAAAACCAAAAAAACAAAAAACAAACAAACAAAAACCAAACACCTCAAAAATAGTTACAGTGTTGACTAAAATGTTGGTGTTGGACTCAGATATGGCCAGGGAGACTGATGGGTGTATTTCTTAAACTTTTAGGGAGGAAAATGGATCTTTTCTCTGTGGCCCTTTTTCATAGATAAGGGCTGAGCTAGTGATAGACAAGAACAAGTTTTCAGAAGGGGAGTGTTTAAACTTAAGAGATCTGGATTCCTTCAGCTGGCTTTTAGATTTCAGTGGCTCTTGCTGAAGAAAGCTCTTTGTTAGATTGTATGACTGTTGTCTTGTCTACAAGTCTAAAAAAGGTGAAAGCCTGTCATGGTGATGCACACCTTTAATCTCCAATGCTGGAGACTGAGGCAGACAGGCTGATCTACATGGCAAGTCCCATGCCAACCAGGGCTGCATAATGAGCCTGTCCCAACAAAACGAAGAGTATTTTTCTCAGGCTGCTTTTCTCAGCATTTGTTTTCCTTTTTAAATAACAAAGTTTTGTGTATCCCAGGCTGGCTTATAACTTATTATATGACAGAAGATGACCTAGAACTCGTGATCTTCTAGCCTTTACTTCCCTAGTGCTAGGATTACAGACACATGCTACTCCACCTGATCTATACAGTTCTGGAAATCCAACCCAGGGCTTCATAGACAGTAGGCAGGTACTCTGCCAACAGAGTTAGATTCCTGGGACCTATTCTCGGTATTTTTACATATGTTGAATACACTTGTTAAGTTGATCTGGAAGGCTCAAATTTATAAGATAGTGTGTGTGTTTGTGTGTGTGTGTGTGTTTGTAGTGGCTTGCTTCAGTTGACAGCTAAAGCAGTAAGATGTGAGTGGGTATATAACTCCCCAGGGCTGCTTTCTGGAATCCCTGAAAGGCTTCTTGTGGCTGAGCTATAACCAGTTGTTGGTATGAGCCACATAGTATAGGTCAGGTTTTTCTTTTTCTTTCTTTCTTTTTTTTTTTCCCCAAGATGGGGTTTCTCTGTGTAACCCTGGCTGTGACAGAACTCCATTTCAGGTTTAGTTTTTGAGGAGGCCAACAGGCAGATAGTGCCTCTTCCCTGTCAGTGTTGGAGGTTTATTTCTGACCCAGGTCTTGATGGCACGAGCATTAACTGCAGCTATAGCTGTTGGTTTTGTAGCCTTCCTGTGTTGTCTCATTTGAGCATCTCTAGAGGACGACTGGAGCAAATGATGACAGACTTGTTTTGTGGGTGAGCCCCTGAGGTGTTTGGTGGCCTGCCCTGGCTGTAGGGCTTGAGATGTGCAATAACGTCACCTGTCAGATGTCCTTGCCTGATCCCAGACACGAGTCTGAGCTTTCCCATTATGGCTGCTATTGCATGTCTTTTCTGGGTTAGTGTGAAGGAACATCCTTTTGGATCCTTACAGGATCACAATGTCAGGGGATAGGGCAGACAGGGAGAATGCTCACTGAGGCTAAAGAAGCAGGGCCTGCTGTTTACTGGGCTTGACTGACTTATTTTTCCATTGAATCTGTAAGCCTGTGTGTTCCTACAGTATTTACTGATCTATTTTTGTTTTTTTTTATTGTCATGGTTCATCAGAAAGAAGTGCTTTTGTTTTCTTAGTGTTTTGTAGAAAACACTAAGCTAGTTTGGTTTGGTTTTACAGAAAGTTTTTAAAGTGATTTTATTATTTTTAGTTACATGTATGTGTATGTGTGTTTGGGTCTATGTGTTGTGAGCACACATACAAGTGTTCTAGACACTTGAGGTGTCTAGAATGTGATGGCATATCCTCTGGATGTGGCATTTCAGGCAGTTGTAACCTACCTGACATGGGTGCTGGGAATCCAACTCAGGTCCTCTGGAAGAACACTCATGCTTTTAGCCAATGAGCGCTCTCTCTAGCCTTTTACAGAAAGGGTTGGTCTGTCTGCTTTGGGTGGTGATTCTTTTGAGACAGCTTTGTTTTGTAGCTCAGCTAGCTTCAAACAAGCAGCAATCTCTTGCTGCCTACCCAAGGGCCATAGAATGGTGTTATTTCAAGGATTTATAGAGGTTTTGTTGTTGTTTTGTTTTTCATCCCGATTGTACCAGATACAATAGAGCAGAAGCAGAGACAGCAATAGATCAACTTTGTCCTCAGGGAGCCTGTGGCCTGCTCAGTAGGCTTTCGAAGAGCTTTCTTTTTTTCTTTCTTTCTTTCTTTTTTTTTTTTTTTTTTTTGTTTTTCAAGACAGGGTTTCTCTGTGTAGCCCTGGCTGTCCTGGAACTCACTCTGTAGACCAGGCTGGCCTCGAACTCAGAAATCCGCTTGTCTCTGCCTCCCAAGTGCTGGGATTAAAGGCATGCGCCACCACTGCCCGGCCTTTTTAAAAGGGTTTTTTTTGTTTGTTTGTTTGTTTGAGGCAGGGTTTCTCTGTATAGAGAAGAGCTTTCTGTAAGGGGAGGCAAAGTTGGGCACTGAAGTGAGTAGTAGGATAAGGAGGAGTTCCCAGCAGGCATGACCTGTGGGTCTGTGACTCAGGTGGGTAATTAGCTTCATGCTATGGTGCTGAGCTTTGGGGCTCTTCCTGTTTAGGAGGGAGGGCTCCGTAGAAGGAGCTAAGAGCTTGGCATAGACTGATTGGCTTCAACTGAATTTTGCCAAGTCATCAGAGCTATGAACCTAGAGAGCAGGTCTGATAGGGTGAGGAGATGTCTCAAGCCCTGTCAGGGTGCCCCTCTGAGATAAGGAGCATCTGGGTTCCTCAGGCAGACTTTATGGACCTGTGGATGTCCCCAGCTTTTTGTGATGACACATGGAGGGTGTGGCTATCTTGGCTGACAGATGATTTCAGCGTGACCCTCAAAATAGACTGTAACATCATCCTAGTGGTGGAGGCCTCCTGACATGTGATGGTCTGCTCTACCCAAGAACAGCAGACTTAGGCCAGAGCACTAGGTGGTGTAGGGAGCACTGGTGGGGTTGTCTTTGGCTAGGGCCTTGAGTAAGGATCTTTAGTTACAGCCAACTTCGTCTCACTTGCTTAGTCACATAGCAGGACACCCACCCATTCATTCTACAAGCCAGGATGAACATTGATTGTCCTAGGGCTGGGCTCCAGGAGCACAGACACGAGGCCTTTTCAGAGATGAAAGAGATACACCCCTACAAGTGACCTCACAGGAGCATAGGAAATGTTAGCCAGGGTTTAGATCTTTTTTTGCACCTCTGAGTTGAGAGGACACTTGCAGAAGAGATAGTGATGAAAATCTCAAAGAGCAGCTGGAATACTCAAGATAAACAAATTGAAGCTGGGTAGTGGTGGTGCATACATTTAATCCCAGCACTTGGGAGGCAGAGACAGGTGGATTTCTGAGTTTGAGGCCAGCCTGGTCTACAGAGTGAGTTCCAGGACAGCCAAGGCTACACAGAGAAACCCTGTCTCGAAAAACCAAAAAAAAAAAAAAAAAAAAAAAAAAAACCCCAACCAACCAACCAAAAAAAACCCCATACAAATCGAGAAACAGATGCTCTGGGCAGAAGACATATAAAAAGATGTAGGCTGTCCTGGTCATGGTGGCTTATGCTTGTAATTATTGTGCTCATGTAGCAGAGGCGGGAAGATTGAAAGCTTGAACCCAGCTTGGCTTCAAGGCTAGCTTGGGACTACAGAGGGAGACCATATTTGTTTGGAAAAATTGGGGTCCAAGGCAGAATAAGTAGGGGCCAAATGGAAAACCCCTTGTGTATTGTGGCCAAGGATCTTGGACTTTGTTTTGAGGGCAGTTGTGTATACAGACTCTGGCTAGGGCAGAAGACATTGTCAGTCTGGTCTACCGGGCCTCTGCTGAGAGTCTTGTTCATGTGGGCCAGTGGCTTAAGGTCCTTCACCCAGAGCATAGTTTTCTCATAGCATGGTCCTTTCTCTTTCTCAGAGGTAGAGTGACTGTCTGTTGTTGTCTGGTGGTTTAGTTTTGCCAGTTCCTCTTTGAAAGACAGTACCATCCTATGTTTTATGCGCAAGAATTTCCCTCTCATGTGTTAGGATCACCCAAAATGATTTTTAATGGAGATCAAGAGTCACTTCATTAAGATCTTACCTGTCACTTTCTTGGTCCTCTCATTTAGAAACCCCTCCCCCCTTCTGGTTTCTGTGCATGGTTCAATGCTGTTGAGTCCCTGCTTATCTGTGGACTGCTAATGCCTTACCCTCTCTGCCCTGAGGGGTAGGAGTTATCCTTGCTCACAGCGTGAGTCAGCAGGGTCTTGTTCTCCCTGACTGCCCCACAGCTGGTGGACTTATACGTGGCTGCTGAATTTTAGGCCACATATTTCCTCAAGTACCAAACACTGCTGTTTCTGCATCTATGGAATACTTGGGCTCTGGAGCCTCTTGGGGTGACATATGTCTTACCTGTATTGAGGGTGAAAACTAGTTTGGACACTTGGGGTGTACTCTGGCGTGGGTTGAGGAAGCTGGACCCTATTTTTCTAGTGGGGACTCCTCACTATAACTTGTCATCTGCATCCAAATATGAACTCGGAATGGGGAGTAAGAACACTTTTTCAAATTTAAAAAATTGTCATTTTCTTTGGTGGGTATTATCCATGAGCCCAAATACACATGTGGATGTCAGAGGACAACCTACAAGACTTGGTCACCTTTCTTTTCCTTTTGCTGAGTGGACCCTGGGATTGAACTCAGGTCAAGGGTTTCTCTGTGTAGCCTGGCTGTCCTGGAACTTGCTGTATAGACCAGACTGGTCTTGGACCCAGAGATCTGCCTACCTTTGCCTCTCAAGTATTGGGATGAAAGGTATGCACCATCGACTCTTGAATTTTTTAAGTTAGTATTTATTCGTGTGTGTGTGTATATGTTTTGTGTGAGAGAGTGTGTGTGTGTGTGTATGCTTTGAGTATGTATATATGTGTGAGAGTATGTGTGTGTGAGTTGTATATGTGAGAGTGTGTGTGTATGTACGTTTGTGTGTGTGTGAGTGTGTGTGTGTGTTTGCACTATACCTCATACATGGAGGTCAGAAAGCAGCTTGTAAAAATAGGTTCTCTTAATACCATGTGAACCCTGGCAATAGAACTTGGGTTAGCAGGCTTGGCAGCAAGCTCCTTTACACACTGAGCAATCTCACTGCCCAGTGAGTGGTGATGGTGGTGTTTTCTTTTGTTTTTACTATGTAGCTTTGGCTGGCCTGGACTAAGCTATGTCGACCAGGCTGACCTCAAACTCATTGAGATCCACCTGCTTCTACCTCCAGATTTCTGGATTAAAGGTACACAGCACCATACCCTGGCTCCTTTATTTTATTTTATTTTATTTTTGGTTTTTCAAGACAGGGTTTCTCTGTGTAGCCCTGGCTGTCCTGGAACTCACTCTGTAGACCAGACTGGCCTCGAACTCAGAAATCCACCTGTCTCTGCCTCCCAAGTGCTGGGATTAAAGGCGTGAGCCGCCACTGCCTGGCTTCCTTGGGTCCTTTATAAATTAAATCTTCTTGGTCAAAGGTCAGCCTCTAGGGATATTCCTAGACTGTCCTCCTTTTGCTTCGTCAGTCTCCAGAATGCTTGATTTATTTCTGTAGATGGGTCAGTACAAAGGGAAGAATCTCAGTTAGAAGGCAAGCCAGAATTTGTCAGACTGAGCAGAGAGCTTGAATTTGGCAGACCACTGGAAAAAGTAGAGTCCTGGAGGGGTCTATGTGTGGTCAAGGATCAAGTTGGAAAGAAGACTGGTGTCTGAGAGAAGAGGTAGCTGATCTCAGGTGCAAGGGTGTTTTTCTGCCTCTCAGAATCCATATACATTGTCTTCATAGCTTCACGATTAACTGTGGTTTTTTTGTTGTGATGAATGTGGAGTCATGGCTGACTTGCAAGGACTGGAGGACTTGATGATAGAGCAGTGAGTAGCCCTTCTGTCACCAAGATGTCAGAACAATATGCCCTGGACCATGTAGGGATTTGGGAGGGGGCCAAGAAAGTTTTTCCACCCCTCTCCTGCCTCTCTTCTTGTCTTAGAAGGTATCTTACGATTTCAGGAAACTTTAGTTTAGGTCAGTGTGCTGGCTAGTTTTATATCAACTTAACATAACACGTAGTCATCAGAGAGGAGGGAACCTCAGTTGAAAAAAATGCATCAAGCACATCAGGCTGCAGGCAAGCCTGTAGGCATTTTCTCAAATAGTGATTGATGGGGGAGGGCCCAGGCAACTGTGGGCTGTGTCACCCCTAGGGTGCTGGTCCTGAATATAAGGAAACAGGCTGAGAAGGCCATGGGGAGCAGCACTCCTCCATGGCCTCTGTGTCAGTTCTGCCTCCAGGTTCCTGTCCTGACTCTTTTAAGTGAACAGTGATTTAGAAGCAAAAGCCAAATAAAAACTTTCCTCCTCAAGTTGCTTTGGTCATGGTGTTTCAACACATCAGTGATAACCCTAACTAGTCAGGAATGACAAATGTCGCTGCTGCTCAAATACACCATTACACCTGAGCTTCCAGGGCAAACACTGATAATAGCATTCATTCTAGTCCAGGTTTTTTCTCAATTCATAGTATACCAGCAGTTGACATTTTTTATCACAGTTTCACCTAAGATGAAATCTCAGGGCAGAGGTGATTGGAAGATAAGAAGTAGGCGGAAGAGCCTGGAACTTGCTGTGTAGACCAGGCTGGTTTTGAACTCACAGAGATCCTCTTTTTCTGCCTCCTAAGTGCTGTGATTAAAGGTTTGTGTCACTGTACTTGGCTAAGAAATGTGAGCTTGTTTTGTTTTTCCAGATTGAGTTTCTCTGTGTAACAGTTCTGGGTGTTCCGGAATTCATTCTGTAGACTAGGCTAGCCTCAACTTGGAGATCCACCTGCCTCTGCTTCCTGACTGCTAGGATTAAAGGCATAAAATACCACCACAAGGCAGGGTTTTATTATGTATTTCTGGCTAGCCTTGAACTTGATACATAGATCAGGCTGACTTCAAACTCAAAAAGATTCTCCTGCCTCTGCCTCCTTAGGGCTGGGATTAAAGGCATGTGCCACTACATCTGGCTAAAAATACTTTACAAAAGGTTTATATGTATATATGTATGCCTGTGTGTACATATGTGTATGGGGGTGTCTTCAGAGGCCAGAAGAGGGGTTGGATATCCTGGAGCTAGAATTACATACAGGTGGTTGTGAGCTGCCTTATGAAAGGGCTGGGTACTAGACTCAGATCTGCTAGAAGAACAGCAAGTGCTCTTAACTGATGAGCCATCTCTCCAGCCTCTAATATATATATTAGTAACATACATATATGTGTGTATATGTATGTGTGTGTATATATATATAACTGGATGTGGTGTTCATGTTACTCCACAATTTGAAGACTCTGGCAGGAGGAGTATTCTGTATTAGATAGAGGCCAACCTAGGCTACAGAGTGAAACCCTGTCTGAAATAAGCAAACAAGCAGAACAGTGTTTTTATTTTTATATTTTTAGTGCAAGGGATCTAACCCTGGGCCTTGTGTATGCTAGGCTCTATCACTGTGTAACTCTGGCTGTCCTGGAACTTATTTTATAGCTCATGCTGGCCTCAGAGATCCTCTGCTTCTTCCTCCTAAGCACTGGAATTAAAGGTGTGCACTACCATTGTCCAGTAAAACTTTATTTGAAGACAAAATCTAAGTAAATTGCCTATGATGCCTTTGAATTTATTTCATAGTCCAGGCCATCCTTGAACTTGGGATTTTCTTGCCTCAGTCTCCTTAGTAGCTGGGATTCTAGGCCTGGTGAGTCAGGCCTGACTCTGAGAAAACAACTGCTCTAGAGTTGACTGGTTTATGCCTGAGTACTTAAGCACATTTATCATGTTTACACATGGCTATGCCTTGGTTCTGTGATTACTTAAAGCTACAGAGGTAGAGGTTCGAGTCCAGAGTCTACCACACGTAGGGTTTGATGGGAACCCTTCTCGCATCAAGCTGAGATACTGAATGGCTGCACCCTCTGGTTAAGGGTGGTGTGTTTGGTTTTTTAATGGGCAGGAATGTGGTTTTAAGACTGTTGACCCTTAGCTGGGCAGTGGTGGTGCAGCCTTTAATCCCAGCACTTGGGAGGTAGATAGGTGGATTTCTGAGTTCAAGGCCAGCTTGGTCTACAGAGTGAGTTCCGGGACAGCCAGGGCTACACAGAGAAACCCTGTCTTGAAAAACCAAAACAAACAAACAAACAAAAAACTGTTGACCCTTTAGAGAAGGAGCCCAGAGCTGAGTAATCTATGTGGGCTGTTCTTGTTTGGCATGCTCCCTGAGTGTCAGTGGCAGTGAGTGTAACAAGGTTTCCTGATCCACACTCTGAGCCACCTTTTTCTATGGGAGCACATCTTAACTCAAAGCCTTTTTGCTTTTTGGATTATTTCTCTCTGAATAATGCTGGGATCTGTTGTGCCCCTTCTCTAAGCTGCTAGTGTCCTGGCAAGGGCTACAGTTGTTGGAAGAACAAGGTGCACATAGTAACTGGTGCCATGATAGTCTTTGGTTTTAAGTGGGCTCGTCAGACTATGAAATACAATCTCCAGTGCCAAGTGTTAGCTCTCATTTCAGACCTAAATGTCAGTTGGTGTTTTGCCTGAATGGTCTTCCAGGAACCATTTTGAAGACACTGTCCTAGAGTCTTCTCTGTTGTTTCTTTCTTTCCTTTTTTTTTTTTTTTTTTTTTTTTTGGTTTTTCGAGACAGGGTTTCTCTGTGTAGCCCAGGCTGTCCTGGAACTTACTCTGTAGACCAGGCTGGCCTCGAACTCAGAAATCTGCCTGTCTCTGCCTCCCAAGTGCTAGGATTAAAGGTGTGTGCCACCTCTGCCCAGCATGTTGGTTTCTTTTATCTGGGGCAAGTTCTGAGGAACAAGTTTGCCAGCTGATGAGCCATGGATCATATGTTAGATGTCAAGAGGAAACTGCTGGGTGAGTCCTGGAGCTCCTTGGACATTGGGAATTTTTTTTTTTTTTTTCTATTGGTTTTTCAAGACAGGATTTCTCTGTGTAGCCCTGGCTGTCCTAGAACTCATGCTGTAGTCCAGGCTGTCCTTAAACTCAGAGATACACCTGCCTCTGCCTCAGATAGGTCTTTTAATTTTAACTCAGAGAAAGTGGGCTTTCTGCTTCCCACAGCCACCCAGAGCCACATAGCACTGTGCCTCAGTCCTTTGGTTTCTTCTCCTTTTCCCTCTTTTGTATCACTCCTTACCAGAGCTATCGCATTGATAGAACTTTTAAGTCTCAAGTCTTTTTTTTTTAAGATTTATTTATTTTACTTATATGAGTACACTGTAGGGTAGCTATCTTCAGACACACCAGAAGAGGGCATCTGATCCCATTACAGATGGTTGTGAGCCACCATGTGGTTGCTGGGAATTGAACTCGGGACCTCTGTAAGAGCTGTCAGTGCTCTTAACCACTGAGCCATCTCTCCAGCCCCAAGTCTAAAGTCTTGAAGTCCTGTAGCCAAATACATTCTGAACCTTATATGGTCATTATTTAAGGTGCCCAAGGATTTGGTGGCCCATAAGATCCACCTTCCCTCTGAGAGAAAATTGAGAGCCAGTGAGAAGAGATGGATTCGTGTTCTTCATTGTTCTCATTTGCTCTGTGCAAGCAGAGAGGGGCTTCTTATTTCTGGCCCTGACACAAGGCCAGAGTACAGACTGCTCTGATGCTTTCCATTGAGCTCTGTGCCAGGGCCTGCCCTTGTCTTATCAGGAAAAGCCAGCTGACCCTCATGCTATCTGGTTCAGCTCTAAGGGTTTGACTGTGTGTGTGTGCTAAAGACCTTCAACATAAAATGTGCCGATTGTCCACTTTGTTTTTTTCCTTTTTTCCTTTCTTTCTTTCTTTCTTTCTTTTTGTTGTTGTTTTGTTTTTTGAGATAAGGTTTCTCTGTGTTGCCCTGGCTGTCCTGGAACTCAGTCTGTAGACCAGGCTGGCCTTGAACTCAGAAATCCATCTGCCTCTGCCTTCCAAGTGCTGGGATTAAAGGCGTGCGCCACCACACAAGAATTTTTAAAACAATAATATTTTATTAATTCTTTGAGGAAAAAAAAATACAAGAATTTCTCTGTGTAGTCCTGGCTGTCCTAGAGCTTGCTCTCTTTAGACCAGGAGGGCCTCAGACTCAGTTCTGCCTGCTTTTGCCTCCTGAATGCTGGGACTAAAGGTGTGCATCATCATGCCTGGCTAAGTTTTTTGCTTCTTTCAAAATAGAGTCTTACTATGTAGTTCTAGTTGTCCTAGAACTCACTGTGTAGACCAGGCTGAACTTGAACTTACAGAGATCCACCTGTCTCTGCCTTCTGTGTGCAGGGATTGAAGTCATGTACCACTATGCCTGGCCTCTTTATCTTGTTTAAATGTGTAATTCAGTGGTTTTACTTAGGGTCGCAATATTATCCTACAATAATAATAATTATTTCCAATCTGAGTGTGCTAGCACACACCTTCAATCTCAACACTCAGGAAGCAGAAGCAGGTGGATAAGGGTTTTAGGCTGGCCAGGACTACACAGTGAGACCCTGTCTCAAACAAAACTCAACAAGTCTCTCTTCCTCTCAGCCCCTCATTACATTTTTTGTTTATAAAATATACTTATTTTAGATATTTTTAAAAAATAATTATTTTTATTTTGTAAGTATGAGTACACTGTAGCTGTTTTCAGACATACCAGAAGTAGGCATGGGATCCCATTACAGATGGTTGTGAGTCACCATATGGTTGCTGGGAATTGAACTCATGATCTCTAGGAGAGCAGTCAGTGCTCTTAACTGCTGAGCCATCTCTCCAGCCTATTTTAGATAGTTTTCTATCCATCGAATCCTACACTGTGAGTCCGGTGGTGTCTGACTTGTTTGTGTGGGAATGGCTTGAAGGTATATGCTGTAGCTTGAACCTGAGCTTCATTCCTTTTTTATGACTGAGTTACTTCTTACAGGGGAGCTAGCTAGTTAGAGAACTAGGCATACAGAAAGACACATTTAGTCTCTCAGCTCATCTGTTGATGCACATGCCTGCTTGTTTGCATTCATGGTGACCAGTGATGCTGAGCATCTTTTCATGTGTCTATTCTGTATAACTACATTTTAAAAATATATATAGGGTTTTTGTTTGTTTGTTTTGTTTTGTTTTGCTTTGTTTTTTGTTTTGTTTTGTTTTTGTATCTTAGGCTATTTTCCAAGCTCACTGTGTATCCAAGGATGATCTTGAACTTCTGATCTCCCTGCCTCCACCTCTTGGGTGCTGAGATTTTAGGCTTTGCTGCCATGCTCAAATGTAGTTTTTGCTAATCTGGAGAGCAAACCCAGTGTTTCCTGTATGCTAGACAAGCAGTCTACTAACTTAACTACTTCCCCGGCCCTAGGCCCTAGCTATTTTATAAACCTTTCAACAGATGTCTATAGGGCTGGTGAGATGGCTCAGTGGGTAAAAGCACTTGCTGGATAAAGCCTGAAAATCTGAATTTGACCCCAGAAACCAATGGTAGAAAGAAAGAACCAATCCTTTAGAGTTGACTCTTGTTCTCAATACAAATGTGTGTGCTGAGGCCTACACATACCTACATTCATAATACACTAGTAATATAGAAGATAAAAAGGCACAAAAAGGAACAGCTGTATAGTTTTTTTGTCTATTTTGTAATTGGTTTGCCTTCTTTTTGTTTGAGCTATAGGGATTTCTTTCTTTCTTTTTAAATCTGAGATGGACTCCATAGCACTTACCTGATTGGTACTCTGTATGTAGTCACACACACTATTGTGGCACATGCTGGCCTTAAATTCCTGATCCTTCTACATCTGCCTCTTGAGGGCTGGGGTTACTGGCATGAGTCATTGCACCCCGCTAGTATTTTATTATTTTGCATTGCATGCATGTGTGTGGGCATGCATGTGTGCAGGTGCCTGTGTGTGGGCATGCATATGTGTAGGTGCCTGCATGTGGGCATGCAAGTGTGCAGGTGCTTATGTGTGGGCAAGCATGTGCACATGGCACAGGTATGAAGGTCAGGGGACAGTTCTGAGGAATAACTTCTTTCCTTCCACCATGGAATCTAGAGATTGAACTCAGGTCAGTAGGTTTGTGTGGGAAGTGCACATATCCACTGAGCCATCTTGCCTGCACACTTGGTTGAGTTTGTTTGGTTTGGTTTTGGTTTTTCTGAGAGACTTGTTTTTTCTGTATAGTCTGGGCTGTCCTGGAATTCTATTTGTAGACCAGGCTGGCCTCCAACTCAAGAGATCTGCCAGCCTCTGCCTCCTGAGTAGTGGGATTAAAGGCATGTGCCAATACACCCAGCTTCCTGACTTCTTGGTTGATCTCTCTCTCTCTCTCTCTCTCTCTCTCCTTCTTTTCTTTCTTTCCTTCTTTCTTCCTTCTTTCCTTTTTTCCTATCTCTCCCTTGGTTGACTTTTTAATTGATTTTCCAAGATATCTCATCTTGGATTTGCATCTGGGTATGGTACATTTGTAATAACACACAGCCATTACCGACATTATTCTGCTAAAAATTAAACTTGTTAGGTCAGAGCTGGGAAGGAGCTGAGAAGCCCTTAATTTAACTTCTCTGATAGCGAACCTGAGATGTGGGTTGAAATCCAAGATCTGTGATCCTGAATAAGGGTGGAGTTCCTGAGAACAGCCTTACAGAGTTGGGGGTATCAAGTCTAAAGGCCAACCGAGAAGTGCTTTCAGAGTTGGGTATCACATCTAAAGGCTGGCCAAGAAGTATTCCTGTCGTTTTGCTTTTATTTTTCATAAACCCAGTCTGGCTGTGAATTTGAAGGATTGAGATCACTAAGAAGACTGGGCTTGAACTCCCAACCCTCAGCTTCCAAAGTACCAGAATTAGAAGTATACACACCAAGCCTGGCTTCCTGTCACTTTAAAATTGCTCATGGTCTGGCAAGAGTAGGTAAAGGTGCTTGCCACCAAGCTTGATGACCTAAGTTTGACCGCTGGGACTCACATGGTGGAAGGAGAGAACTGGCTTGAGTAAGTTGCTCTCTGACCTCTACATGTGCATTGTGGCACAAGTGTACACCCCAAATTGGTAAATATATCTTTTTTTTCTTTTTTCAAAAAAACAAAACAAAACTAGAAACCAAAACAATATACAAACAAAAAGCAAAATAAGCCAGTTGTGGTAGCACATGCAGTAGGATTTGCTGAGGAGGCAGAGGCAGGATTTCAAGGCCAGCCTAGGCTACATATTGCCAGGTGGTGGTGGTGCCTGCGTTTAATCCCAGAACTCTGAAGGCAGAGGCAGGTGGATCACTGTGAGTTCCTGGACAGCCTGATCTACAGAGTTCCAGGACAGCCAGCACACTGTTATATAGAGAAGCCCTGTCTCAAAAAACAAAATAAATTCTTCAGATGTTTCCCTTCCAGAAATAAGAAGGGAACACAGATTTGTTTCCAAAAGGGTTCCCAACTCTATTAGGAAAAGACCAGAAAAGTATGGTGTCCTCCCTCTAGCCTTGTACAGAACTGGAGGATATGAAGGAGTCTAGTGGTCTCCTTTCTTCCTTTCTTTTCTTTCTTTCTTTCTTTTTTTTTTTGGTTTTTCGAGACAGGGTTTCTCTGTGTTGCCCTGGCTGTCCTGGAACTCACTCTGTAGTTGGCTGGCCTCGAACTCAGAAATCCACCTGCCTCTGCCTCCCAAGTGCTGGGATTAAAGGCGTGCAAAACCACTGCCAGGCTAGTGGTCTCATTTCTAAGGTCCTATCCTCTAATATGACCAAGCATGGCTGGGTCAGACAGGAAAACCAATCTCCAGTCACTTGGAGCTGTGCTGAGCCTGTGTCTCCTCTAGGAGTTTGCTCTGGGTTGTACTTGAGTGGGATCACAAGATGCCATTTGAGCCTGGATTTGAGCTCCACTGTCTGTCAGGGATTTTGACGCTTTCTCCTATTTTTTCCATTGCAGTCTTAGCATCCTGTCACTGTTCAGGGAGGTAGGTATACTGACTGATGAACTAATGAGGAAAGCTAAGCCTAGTCTGTCACTGAATTGCTGCACTGGGATGATCTAGAGAGATGTTTGCAGCTGGCTCCTAAATGTGGTTTTTCCACAATTATAAAATGATTCCAGGGCTTATGGGTATAACTCAGTTGGTAGACTGCCTAGTATGTCAGAGCCCTGGATTTGATCCTCGGCACCACATTACACTGGATGTGGTGTTCCATGCCTATAATCCTAGTACTTGGGACACAGAAGTATGAGAATCGAAAGTTCAAGGCCATCTGTGGCTGCAGAGTCTGTTTGAGGCCAGCCTCACTATGTGAGACCTTGTCAAAAAAAAAAAAAAAAAAAACCCCACAAAAAAACAAACAAAAAAAAACAAAACAGAAAAGAAAGGAAGCAAACCCATCATAAACAAAGAATTCATGAGTAGGAACTATGGAAAACAGAGAAGGGAAGAGTCCATGTTGACCAATGAGCTTGCATCTCTCCTATGATCAGTTTTAGTATACTGCCTCTTCTGTGGCAGAGAGGGCAGGGATGAGTGCTAGGCAGCCTGGGCCCCAGAAGCTGTTGCCCTATTCTGAAGGCAGTCATTTTCCTGGGCCTCAGTTGTACCCCTTTTTTTGTCTATGAGTCTGATTCCAGCCTCTGGATAGATATAATGTGAGTGTGGTTAGCAAGGGTCTTTCCTGCCCACCTACAGTGTGGCTACCCCTTCTCCAAGCTTCAGGTGGGTCTCCTCTACCTGGGTTGATCTTGCACTGCAAAGCCACAGTGGGGGCAGAGAGACTCTTGTAGCTGCAACTTACATTGTGATTTTGTGTTAGTGGCAGAAACTGAGAAATTAGAAACCAGCTCATGACCCAGCTACCACCAGGCACTTGTCTGTTGTCCCTCTGTCTTCCTGGCTGTCTTTGTTAAATGTTATCTCCTCTCTGTTTTGCTGTCATATAGAAGAAAAGAGCAAATCAAATAGGCTCATCTTGCAGTTGCTTGTGAGGTAAATTAATTCTCTCTCTCATTTATGATGCCTGAAAAGAGAACCCCATGAACAAATGAAGTATTGGACAGACAAACTGTTGGATCTGTTTCTGTTTGGTCACCTGTAAGGGAGTGGGGGCTTTTGCTGTCTCCCTTCCTCCTGGGCTGTGTTAAATCAGCCAGTCTCTGGCAGTGTTCTTAGCATAGCCTGGCCTATTACCAACAAGGAAGCAAATGTTAATGTCCTTTCTCCTTGATAATTCTAAAATAAACAGGCATTTGTTTTTAGATGTCCCAAGTCAGGTCTTTGAGAATACCTGCTTTATCAGATTCTCCTACTGGAAGAGCCTATGTGACCTACTGGACTAGAGTGGATCATATACACAGTCACCTACCATCTGCTTTCCCTAAGCAGCAGCCTAGGTGCCCCTTCATTAGTTCCAGTTAGCTGCTGCACTGAGGCCTCTCTGGGTTCAAGATAATGGCTGACGATGCAGGCCCCAAGAGGCCAAGGGACATGCCCACAGACCCATGGTGAACTTGATAGCAGAGATGAGATTTAAATCTGAGAATGTCCTGTACATTTCATGTTCAGGGATTGTGAACAGGGTTGTTGTCAGGGTGAGAACAGTTGGGGGCTGGCAGCTAAAGCCTCTGTCTGAGTGCTTTGGCTTCAGAATTTCCAAGTGGGTCTCAGTTGCTGAGGTAATTAGTTGTGCTGGTCTGTGTCTTGGGCTTCTCAAGCCTCTCTCTACCTCTTATATTCACTATGTTCTAAAGAATGGTTGGCTTTTTCCATCTCTCTTTATCCCTTTTGCTTTAGGATGGCTTTGATAGTGTCTGGGTTTTCTTCTTCAGTCTGTGTTTGCTATTTGATCAGTTGTAGCCTTCCTACACTGCTTCTGTGGCTTCCTATTGACCTCTCGTGAAGTTCAAACTCCTTAAGTTAGCATGTAGGCTGTGTGCCTCTCCCTTCCCCGTTTCCTGTCCTGCTATGTTCTTTGTATGTCTGCTTAGCCTCACTGAACGTCTTTCAGTTCCTCTGCCCTGGTCTGCTTTCATGTCTTTTTGCCTTTGCACATTCTGTTGCTTCTTTACAGCACATACTCCCTTAGCTTCTCTCATCTCCTTTACCAGACCTTGGCTTAGCTTTCTCTTCCTCAGGGGATCCTCCCTTCAAGTCAGTGCACTCTGGCTCTGTGGTTCAAGTCTCTTGACTTGCTGCTGGATTGAGTGTAGGAGCCTGCCCTGTGCGACCAGCACTGTGCTCATCTCTGTGGAAGGCATGACTGAGACCTCAGGGTCTCTAGAAGAAGATACTACTTGTATTGAATGGTTGTGGCACCCTTGTAATCAGCCAACAGCATAGATGAGGATTTATTTCTAGGCTTCCTATTATCATTTTACTTTATTGATCTTTGTGTCTGTTGTTTGCTCGTCCTATATTGGGTTGTTTTTTATTTTTATTACTGTGTTTTAGTCCTATACTATTTAGATTAATCTAGCTTTACTGTAGTAAGTTTGTAATCAAGAAATATGAGTCCTCCAACTTTTTTTACTTTTTGAAGATTATTTTGGCTACCTACTGCCACTTGAGATTCCACATAGATTTTTTTATTTCTGGGGGGGAAAAAAAGGCTAATGAGCTTTGGGAAGTCTTGACATTGTCTTTTTTTTCTTTTCTTTTCTTTTTCTTTTTTTTTTTTTTTTTAATGTATTTATTTAATTTTGTATGTATGTGCCCAGGTGTAAATAAGTGTGTCATGTGTGCCTGAGGAGGTCAGAAGAGACATCAGATCACCTAGAAATGGAGTTACAGGTGGTTGTGAGCTGCCATGTGGATGCTGGGAATTGAACCCAGGTCCTCTGCAAGAGCAACAGGTGCTCTTAACCACTGAGCCACTTCTCCAGTCCTGGTATTGACATTTTAAGATTAAGTGTTCCAATTGATGAACAAGTACTAGGCTGGTCTGCCTGTCTGTTCCTACTCAGTGCTAAGATTAAAGGTGTGCACCATCATCTGGCTTATTGTTATTATCATTATCTTTTGTTGTTGTTGTTGCTTGTTTGTTTGATTTTTGAGGTATGGTTTCTCTGTGTAACCTTGGCTGTCCTAGAACTTGCTCTGTAGACCAGCAGTACAGCCCTTGCCTGGGCTAGATTCCCAGTATTGCAAAAAACAAAACCAAAAAGTGTATAGTTCAGCATTTTTAGTATATTTGAAGGGTCCTTATGGATCGTCCTTACTTTGCTTTTCTTACTTTTAGGCTGGTTGGATGATAGTCTTTAGGTGCCTGAAAACTCACTAGAAGATAGGAGCCCACATTATTTTGAACAAAAAATTGAGACAAGGATCTCTTTTGTAGTCCTAGGTGATTTGCTTTGTAGTCCAGGCTCCTTTCAACTTGTGCAGTTCTATCTGCCTCTTCCTACCAAGTGCTGCTGGAGAATTACAGTTATGTGCCTTTACACCCATCTGTGAATCAACAGTTTCTTCCTTTTCTTTTATTCAGTGCCTAAGGCTTGAGTCCAGGTACCTAGTCCTGGTCCAGATGCTCTGCCACATGTAGCCCAGGAACCTATGGCTTCTTGTAGCTTCAGAATGCCCTCACTTTGGAAAAGACTTACTGTTGTCTAGTGTTTGAAGAGTTGGGGCCTGGTTCCCCTGGACCCTGACTCAGCTGGGTCTGCTGGTTAGGCTCCTGTAGAGCTGCTCTCCATGTCGTTGACACCCAGAGGTGGCATGGTGCCCAGTGTGAAAGGGTGTCATCTTCCCCTGGCTGCTCTACACTTAACTCATCCCATCAGATTTTGAAGTTGAGGTGGTAGTTTGTGCAGAAGCTCTCGGGCCATTATCTAGGAAATGCCATTCCTCCTGAGGAACACAGAACCAATAAGAACATGATGATGGGTACTGGCAAAGATAGACGAGACTTCTTCTGAAGGAAGGAACAATTAACTTGCTTGTGTTTGTGGGTTGTTGTTTGTGGGTTGTTTTTTTTTTTTAAATAGTGCTAGAGATCAAACCCTAGGCTTAGTACATGTTAGACAAGTGCTGTACTATTGAGTTATACCCCTTACCCCCCTAAAAGCAACTTGTGTTTTGAGCATAGATGTCTTAGTGGTCACTCATCCCATGGAACATTGTAGAACCAGAACCAGAACTTTGGCTAGTGGCCAAACATAACTTTTCCTGGGGGGTCCTTGATTTACCATGTTTGCATTAGCTTAAAGTATCAAGTGTCATCCAGGGAGCAAATAGGTTCCAAACACAAGCTCTTACCTTAGTTTCAGGAAACTTCTGTGCCAGTTGTAGGACTACATTTGTTATGGGATACAGGCTCAGAAGCCTCATAGTAGCACAGGATGAGTGGCTGCCATCCAAGCTGGGGAACCCCCTGGCTGTGCTGCACTTCTGCAGTTTGGACAGGCTAATTGAGTTGTTTACTGCTTGGTCAGCAAAGACATCCAGGGAATGGAGTCCAACTCTCGGCATCCTCTACCACATAAAGCCAGGAAACTGATTCTTCAATCAGGAAATGTACAGGTTCTAATCTAATGGGAATTCTGCCAATGGGCTCACACAGCAGCTCCTGATGGTCCTAGAAGCTGGCTCTTTCTGACAGTCAATATATGTGTTTCTTGGAAGGGCTGAGCATTCTGTTTAGCCCCAGCTGTGTATTGGGCCATGTCTTTTACCTCAAAGGATCTAACTCTGTGTCCTAATTACTTAAATAAGGAAGCCAAGTTTTTTCTAAGCTATGGATGCCTCTCTATAAATTGCTGGATCTTTTCTTTTTCCTGACCTCCTCTCCTTTAAGCACTGTGGGCTAAATTAATTAGTGCTATGTCTAGTCTGTGTCTTTTCTTGATACCTGTGCAACATGATGAGGATTTCTGGGTCGCTATGGTGTAGGCCCCCTGACTATTAGGAAGCAGGTGTACAATTCGGTGGCATTAAGTACATTGACATTGTTAGGTGGTTATGAAGTTACACCTCAGCCTTTTTGGGTGGTGTTTTGGAAGTTTTAAGTATTCAACTGCCTGTTTAGTTCATGCTTGTATGTGCTTCGAATCAGATCATTTATATTGGCTTCTACTCTTTTACTCTTAAAAAATGATGACTTGATTATTTTATTTTATTTATTCATTTTGGTTTTTCGAGACAGAGTTTCTCTGTGTAGCCCTGGCTGTCCTGGAACTCACTCTGTAGACCAGGCTGGTCTCAAACTCAGAAATCCACCTGCCTCTGCCTCCCAAGTGCTGGGATTAAAAGCATGCGCCACCACTGCCTGGCGATTCTTTTATTTTTAAGTTCTTGAGGAGTTACCCATTTTCTTATATACCACACACACGTAGACTGAAAAAGAGATTTCCTTTTTTGGTTTACCTCTTCTTACAAGTGCCACTAAGACTTGGAAGTTGCCAGAGGAAGGGCCCCACCTTTCCTTGCATACCTTACTTAGGTACTTAGGGTGTATGTGTGTATGGGGGATGGTTTTAGAAGCTCAAGCTTTACCACTTCCCTGCTTTGTGTGATCTAGGAAGTTAGCCATAGATGTACAGGGAAGAACAATGTGTATGTGTGTGTGTGTGTGTGTGTGTGTGTGTGTGTGTGTAGAATCCTGAGGGGAAGCTATGTCAGGGTTCGTGGAGAAGCAGAAAAGACACAGCCTGGCTATACTTCTTCGGTGGACTGTTCCTCTCTAAGGAGCAAGTGTGACCTTGCATTGCCCTGGGCCACTCAGTCCCCAATTTTTAGGTTTTAGGGAATGGATTCGGGGGCTGGAGAGATGGTTCAGCTGTTAAGAGCACTGACTGCTCTTCCAGAGGTCCTGAGTTCCAATTCCTAGCAACCACATGGTGGCTCACAACCATCTGTAATGGTATCTGATGCCCTTTTCTGGTGTGTCTGAAGACAGCAACAGTGTACTCACGTTTATAAAAATAAATACATCTTTTTTTTTTTTTTTTTTTTTTAAATAAAAAGGAATGGGTTCTCCTGCTCTGGTAGGAATTAGCTGGAGGACTATAGAGACCATGATTTCAGTACACATTACCAGTTAGTCAGGGTCACATAAACTATCTCTTTTTTTTTTCTGCTTTAAAGAAACATTTTAAATTACACCTATTTGTTTATTTTGTGTGCTTATGTGTGCATACATATATCACAGACAGATCTGGAAATCAGATGAAGATTTTCGAGGGTCAGTATTTTCTTTTTACTTTATGGGTCCCAGAGATAGAATTCAGGTTTGGTGGCAAGTTCCTTTACCTGCTGAGTTATCTTATGGGTCCTCTTCTTTCTTTAGTTACAAAGATATTAAGTTGCTTCCATTAGAAATCAAAAGACCAGCTAGGCATGATGGCGCTCACCTTTAATCTCAACACTGAGGAGGCAGAGGTAGGTAAATCTTGAGGCCAGCCTAGTCTACATAGTGAGTTCTGGGACAGCCAGAGCTACATAGAAAGACCCTGTCTCAGAAAAAAAAGAAAAAAGAAAAAAAAAAAAAAAAAAAAAGAGCATAAAGGTCTACAGTAGGGCCTAAGAAATCACACCAAAAGCTGAGGCTTCTCTGAGAGCCATTAGTGTAGTAAAGAAGCCTGCACTCATTGCTTTCTCCCCTTTTTCTCTTCTACCAAGAACTGTTTGTGAGGGGAGATACAACTAGCGTACAAAGTAATGAGTTTCATCACGGCCTCTTCAGACATACAGAGTGTTCTGCTTTGTTCTCATTCCTTCCCTGTTTGCTTTTTTTTTTAAGGTACATGGGAATTGGACTCTCAGCACAAGGCGTTAACATGAACAGACTGCCTGGTGAGTCACTGTTCAAGAAAACATTGTTCTGCTCTCATCTGTTCTGATCTGTTAGAGCAGAAGTGGCAGCTCAAAAACTCAGGAGGGACTTGTTTGTAGGATGTCAAGGCATTGGGTGGAGAATTCCAAATGATGGTCACCGAGTTAGGACATCGTCATTTCATCATTTCAAAAATCAGTTGATAGAAGCTACAGAGAAGGCCACTAGTTGAATGTAGAAGTTAAGGCCCCAGTTAGGAGTGCTTCCTGCTTTTCTAGAGGACTTGAGTTCACTCCCCAGTACTCGTGTCATGTTGCTCACAACTGCCTCCTCGGACCCCTGCACTCAAGTGCACAAACTCACACACAGACATACAGACAGACAGTTACGCATAATTAAAAATAAAATCTTAAAAAAATGAATTGACAAGTGGTTGTTAGGCATGGAATTTGAACTGTTTACTGTTAAAATGAAGTGACCTGAACTTACTCCTATTGGGGCCACGCCTCAGTAACCCTCAATCCTATTGGCCATTGCCAGCCTGGGACTCAGGCATGTGCCGGGAGGCATGTACTGCCAAGCCTGGCTCCTTTTTGCTTATTACTTCACCATGTTAAAGATCAAAGTCTTCAAGTGGCTTCCCACGTGGAACCTGGTTGAGGTGAATTCTGAATAAATAAAAGATACGGTTAAGCTATCTGAATTTGTAGCTGTGGGTACACAGCAGATTCAGATTAGTGCAATGTTCTAGGCTCTGCATCTGGTCGTCCTCGTCCAGGCTAGCATACTTTCAGTTGTTTTCTGCCCAGCTGTTCATTCCCAGCCCTAGCGGGGCACAGCTGAGGAGGCAGAAATCTACCTAAGAGCTGATAGATTCCAAGTGATGCTGCTAGGTCCATATTTGTCATAAGTGGCAGGGGTCCCCTCACCTTAAGTGGTGAGCTATCCTGATACCATCATGAAGGCAGGCAATGCATGTCCTCCTGGTTTCACACTGTGTTCCTTGTGTCTGTGATGCAGAAGACAGCTGGCTTTTTAAAGAGGGACTAACACTTCAATTCCCTTTCCACATGATTTAATCTTCATCACAAATTTATCTATAATGGACTGATTTCAAATGCAATCTAGACCTTTTCTGGATTCCACTAATAGTCAGGAATTTGGCTTTTTTCTTTCTGCCTTTTTGCTTTGATATGATGTGAAAGCAACTGTATAAATGTATGAGTTGGGTGTAGTCTCTTTATATTTTTAAATTCTCTTCTATAGATCTGTTTCTTGCTTTTGGTGTGACCTTTGAACTTTTGTATTGTTTTGGTATTGAAAAAAAGACATTATGTTTTTGGAGACAGTCTTGTATAGTTGAAGCTGGCCTTGAGTTTGAGGTCTTTCTTCCCTTGCCTCCCAAGTGTTGTGATCGTAACTGGACTCCGCAGGCTCTGCTTGCTTTTGTCCTCATTTTCACTGACTGCTGGCTCCTCTTGAGTACTTCTTCCTGTCATATCTGAACTCTGCCTGACAACTCTGTATGTGGAAAGAAGAGCCACATTGACTTTGGATAGGGCTCTTTGGGAAGGATGGGCATCCTTGACTTTCCTAGGATGCAAGGCTAGCCAGATGTATGGGCAGATCTAGCATAGGACAGAGAAATGGATAGAGTGGAGGGTCCCTTCTCAGGAATGATGGTGAGTCTGTCATTGCTCAGTCTACTGCTGGATTTAGAAGGTTTGGATACAAGAGTGTGCTTTCAACTTTTCTGAGATTGCACCATCTCCCTCTCCTTCTCCCTGTCCGTGTGTGCGTGTGCATGTGCGTGTGTGCGTGCGTGCGTGCGTGCGTGTGTGTGTGTGTGTGTGTGTGTGTGTGCGTGCGTGCGTGTGTGTGTGTGTGTGTGTGTGTGTGTGTGTGTTGAACATATGTGTTCTAAAACTGAAAGCATCATCACTTTTTAACACTTAGACCTGAAACTCCTTGCAGGTACTTTGGCAGGGAGGCAAGATGAAGTATGATAGCAACTCAAGCCTTCTTGGCAAATGCTTTTGGTTTCCAAGAGGCCCTCGAAGACTAATTGGGTTGTTTGGATGTGCGATTGATGAGAGGAGAGTGGTAATGGCCTTGGCTGGGTCCAAATTTTGAAACTTTTGTTATTGCCTTTAGATGAGATGTTTGAGAGATAATGTGTCTTCAAGCTTGCTGACCACTTGTTGGGGATTCTGTTGTCTGTATGCCAGTGCTCTGTCTATGGGCTCTGAGGGCTTTTTTTTGAGACAGGGTCTTTCTGTTATGTTTTTCTGGCTGTCTTGGAACTTGCAGTATAGACCATGCTGGCCTCAAACACACAGAGTTCTACCAACCTCTGTCTCCCAAGTGCTGGGATTCAAGGCAACTACACCCCACTCAAATATCCCTTTTGAGATTAATGTGTGCTTATATACTTGGTGGACAGATTATTACTTTCTGTTTTTGTTCATCATCAATGGACCCAGTCAAGCCATTTTTTTTTTTTTTTTTTTTTGGATGCACCATACCTACAAACCTTTCTTTTATTGGCTATTTGTATTTATGTGAAGGGAGTTTGTTTTGTGACATGGTTTTTCTATGTAGCTCAGGCTGTCCTTGAACTCATAGTCTTCCTAACTTCCTCTCTTAGTGCTGGGATTGCAGGCTTGCCACACAATGCCTGACTATTTTTCTTTTTCTTTTCTTTTCTTTTTTTCGAGACAGGGTTTCTCTGTGTAGCCCTGGCTGTCCTGGAACTCACTCTGTAAACCAGACTGGCCTCGAACTCAGAAATCCGCCTGCCTCTGCCTCCCAAGTGCTGGGATTAAAGGCATGCTCCACCACTACCCAGCTGACTATTTTTCTTTAAATTAAAATTAAAATATTTATTCTGCTGGGTATTAAACCTAGGACTTTGAATGTACTAGGCAAATACTCTCCTACTGAGCTACCTACCCAGCCTTAGAAACATCTTCATGCAAACTGCCTGTTTTTTCTTCTAGTGTTATTTAGAGAAGGGTGTTAATGTTTTGATATCGTGAAGATGTCAGGGTTTTTATATTTGGCTCTAAGACCTTTTTGGGAGGTGCTGGTGACAGGAAAGCAGAATCTCATGTATACCAAGACAGGGTTCTCAAACTGTATATAGCTAAGAGTGACTTTGAACTCTGATCTTCCAGTTCCTATGAGACCTGGGATTACAGGCCTATGCCATTATAAGCCTGCACCACCACACCTAGGCCAGTTTGGACATCATTAGCAATCCTTACTAACAAGATGCTATATTGACATTTTACATTTATAAGGTATGCAAAATATCCATGTGTTAGCATAGGAAACCTTAACTTCACTGAAATTAAGTCTTCCAAACCAGAAATTCCATACATCTCTTTCTGTTTTTCTTTTTTCAAGCTTTATTTATTTATTAAAATTGCTGTTACTGCTGGTTTTTGTTTTGTTTTAAAATAAGGTCTTACGATGTATCTCAAGCTGGTTTCAGTAGACATCTGCCTACTTTAGCCTTTGGAGTTTTCTGAGTGCTGGGATTATAGGTGTGTTTCTATGTC
Source organism: Rhynchomys soricoides (assembly GCA_019843965.1). Lineage (NCBI taxonomy): Eukaryota > Metazoa > Chordata > Mammalia > Rodentia > Muridae > Rhynchomys > Rhynchomys soricoides. The sequence goes on along the minus strand of JADRCH010000230.1, from coordinate 697,087 downwards.
CAGCAGAACTAAAGGTGTCTTAGCCAGGACATTCATGTTTGCCTAGTGGTTGGTTATATTTTGTCTCATTCATTACTGGAATTTAAAACCTATTATTATTGCTCTAAATTATTTTATTTTTATTTATGTTTGTTTTGTATTTTGAGATGATTTCATGTAGCTCAAGCTGACCTCAAAATTACTGTGTGGCTGAGGCTGACTTTGAATTCCTGGTCCTCCTGCCTCCGTTTTCTAAGTGCTGGATTATAGACACAAGCCACTACCTCCAGTCTCTTTTGTTGTCTCTCTCCCCCACCTCCACCCCCGTGGTTTTTTTTGAGACAAGGTCTCACTGTGTTTCCCTGGCTGTCCTAGAATTTGGTCTGTAGACCAGGATGGCTTTGAACTCACAGAGATCCACCTGCCTCTGCCTTCCAAGTGCTGGTACTAAATGCATGTATCACCACTGCCCAACGTATCTTTTTTTTTTTTTTAAACAAATCAAAACAAAAGTTAATACATTTTTTAAAATTTACTTTGCATACATGAATGTGTGTGGGTATACTCATGTCAGGGCCTACATAAGGGGTCAAGGGAGAACTTTCAGGAATCAGTTCTCTCCTTCCATGTTTATTCCTGGAATTAGACTTAGTTTTATGGGCTTGGAGACATGCCTGTATGTTCTGAGCCATCTTTCTGGCCCTTTATGTTAATCTTAGTGATTTTATTATTTAATATTTAACCAGGGAAGGACATTTGTTTTGAGGAGTAAGTACCTTTTGATGTCTCCATTGTGGATAGTATTGGTGTTTGGTATAATACAGGTGTTTGAATTATCCATTCTATGAACATTGTATGCTAGGTGTGTAATAACCCATGATAGGCACAGGCATGTTTAATGGAGGGGAGAGAGAGTGGTAGAGGTAGTGAATACTGCTTCTCAATTGTGTTTGGCCAGATATTGATGACTTTACCAGGTGGATCTAGCAACGGCATAGCAAGGCCTATGCCTGTGAGTACATATATAAGTTTTCTGGTGGGGCACGTGGTTCCTTGGAGGATAGTTAGAATTAGCCAGTTGGAAGAAAGGTTTGTATTTCTTCCAAGACATGGTGATGGTAGACTCCTCCTCCTCTTTCAGTAAGCAGCTAGGAGCCAATTCACCCTAACTCTGTGTAGAGGAAAGTCCTACCAGAGGAATTGAAGCTGGACTCTTAGACAGTATGCACTTTACATTCTCTCAGCTTGTGAAATGTAGGAAGTGGTAGCTTGTGGTTTACAAAAAGACTGTTCTCACACTAAGATACTAAATGGAAGTATTTAGTCATAAGTGGATTGGGGCCTGAGGATGTAGCTCAGTCATGAGGTTGTGGGTTTGGTCCCCAGCACACTGCCCATCCCTTAAAGTAGACAGGTTTTAGATGTATGTATATTGAATATACTGAATATATCTGTTTTGGTTGAGAAGACTCCTGCTGTGTCATTGGAAGAGGTCCCTTATTTCGATGCTGTGTATGCAGATTATTTTTTCTTTCTGAGGGTGGTGATAGGAATTGAACCCAGGGTCCTACACTTGCAAACTCTCTACTACTGACCTATTCTACTCAGCCTATATAGACTACTTTATAGTTGCAAGTTTAGAAAAACTTAGGAGGGCAAGGGAGATGGCTCAATTGGTAAAGTGCCTGTTGCAACAAGCTTGAAGAACTAAGTTTGGATCTTCAGAACCCACGTAAAAGCTGGGTGTGGTAGCACATATATGTAACCCCAGTGCTGGGCTGTGTGTGTGTGTACCAACAGGCAGATCCCTGACGCTCACAGACCAGCCAACCTAGCTGAGTCAGTTAGCTTAAGGTTCAGCCAGAGACTGTGTCTCAGAATGTAAAAGGTGGAGTGACTGAGGAAAGACATCCAGTGCTAACCCTGCATGCAGGGGTACACCCACACTGACAAGCACATACTGGAGTAACAATTTGGGGGTCTGGTTTCTTTTTAAAAACACAGAAATAGTATATGAATGTTTTTTGTTTAATCCAAGGTATGGGATATAGACTGCCTCTCCACAGCAGGTGATTTTGCCCGCTGGAGATAGTTCTGTGACTGTGACATTTGGAATTCTGGGGACTTTTCAGAGGGTATATAAATGCTAGAGCCTCGAGAGGTAGTCAGTTGGTGGGTTGTTGGGTGCTGTTGGTTGTGGTTTGTTAAGTAGTCTTGCAAAAAGAAGAAACAACAAGAAGAAATTAGATATCCTGACTGCAAAGATCAAACTTGTCCCAAGGAACTCAATGCCTCTGATCAGCAGGAAGTAGTCTAACAATAAGGTCGCTCCCCTTTATGACCCCTGAGTAAAGTCAGGGGTCTCTTCTTTTCTCTGTATCCTTTTTTTCTCTCTTATCTAGGGTTTGGGGGTTGAAAGGGTGGAAGAAAAAGGGTGGAGAGGGGTGGATGAATGAAGAACCCACGAGGTAGGGAAATCTAGCTCCAACATACACCATACACATAGAAACAAAACAAAGCGAATCAACAAAGCAAAGCAAAACAAACCATGCATGAGTCAGTAAGTTTTAGAGAAAGTAGTTTTGTTTTGTTTTGAGGATTGTTTGGGTGAGAAATGAAAGCACGTTGGGTTTGTGAGTGTGGGGTTTGCCCCTAACATGTGGTAAGGGCCTTTTGTGCTTTTGTTTGCAGGTCACCTGGAGATGGGTGTGTGGATTATGCTCAATACAGAGGGAGGACTAGAAAGTGGGGCTTAGTCACTTCTTTCTGGGGAGCCATGGATATCCAGGTACCAGTTGGGAGTCACAGGAAAGTATAAGAACTCACCCAGGGCTGGGTGTGTTGGCACACATCTGTCAGGAACCCGAGGCTGGAGACTCATGAGTTCTCAGCCAGCTTAGGTTCTTTAGTAAAATGCTCGGCAAGTTAAAAACAAACAGTTAGGCATGATGGTGCTGGCATTCATCTCAGCAGAGATAGATAGAGCTCTCCGAGTTCGAAGCCAGCCTGGTCTACATCAGCTTGGGTCTGTAAGTGAAACCCTATTTAAGACAAACAGAAACACCTTCAGCAGGACTAAGAACTGTGATCTGAGGCTGCACTGAGCGTTCTGGCTGGTTGGAGGAGTTACGTGCCCTCCCTCCTCATGTCCTGGCAACAGACCTGGGATTGCTGGGTGGGGTCCAGTGTCAAGCTGTTGCTTCAGCATTTATAAGTGGTAGCAGCAGTGCTCTTTCATCCTGAAAGAGGCCACTAGAATGAAAAGGATCACCCTTGATCCTGGGCCAAGGAGGCCCTGGAGGTTAGCCCCTGTAGGCTAGCTTTTCCAGTGTTGCAGGGAAACTTGTCAGGGCAGGTCCCATTATCTTCTTGGAGGTCTGTCTTCTCTACACCAGGCTTTGGGTGTGAAGTTGCATTGGCAACTCCACCTTGGCTCCTTGTGCTGTGGAGCTTCTGGGAAAGTACCACCAGTTCTATTTCTATAGGAAGCTTGGAAAGCTTTCTCTGGTTCCATTATAGCATTGAGTGAATAGAATTTTTCTTGACCCCTCTCCCCCTAAGGCACTTTGCTCTTGGGGCTATAGATAACAAGTGCCCTTGTGTTCTAGACTTTTTCTGTGCTGGATGCTTTACGGGGGGTGGGAGGGTGTCATTCATCATAACTGTGAGGCCCCAATAATGCATTGTGTATATACTCTGTGATAGGCACTGAGTGTAGCCCTGAGATAAAAAGTCTCCCCTCCTGTGAAACTTGCCCAGTAGGGGAGAAATATGTAGTTGAGAACCCTGCACTGGGCAATTTACATTTGGTAAGTGCCTTGAAGGGACTGATCAGGGTACAGTGAAAGTGTACTCAGTCAGGCAGGAGCATTCAGGTTAAAGGGTGAGGAGTCAGGCCAAGAGTGTGAGATGACAGTGGTAAAGGAAGGTCAGATGGGGAAGGAAGTTGTAGGTAGAATAAAGATCCTGATGGAAGAGGTGCAGAGGAGCTGAATCCTAAGGGAATGACTGCAGGCAGGGCTGTATGGTTGGCAGGGTCCAGTAGGGAATGTGGATTGTCTTGGGTGTTTTGAGGAAGCCATAGTACAGGTTGGACAGCAACATGTACAAGGGGACAGTTAGAACCTGTTTCAGTGGCCCGGAACTTCATGAAGTGACCTGGACAAGATTCATGAAGAGAAGGTGGAAATGGCTAGCTCTTTGGGAGGTAACTGAGCAAGCCTCAGTGTTTGGAGCAGTGGACAGTTGGACTGCAAGCTATTAGTGCATCTCCAGAGAGTTGCTGACCATTGCTTTTAAAAATCCTCCATTAAGTTTGAGGCTGCAACTTATTTGGCAGAGTGCTTGCCCAGCATGTAAAGGTTTGATCCCCAGCACTGCAGAAACCCATGCATGGAATGTAGTTATGCATACCTCTAATCCCAGCTCTCTGGGAGGTACAGCAGCTCAATCAGAAATTCCAGGATTTCTTGGCTATTTAGTGAATTTTGAGGCAGCTTGAGCTATATGAGACACTGTCTCAAATTTTATTTTAACTTTGTTGTTGTTGTTATTGTTGTTGTTTTTTCAAGACAGGGTGTAGCCCTGGCTGTCCTGGAACTCACTCTGTAGATCAGGCTGGCCTCGAACTCAGAAATCCGCCTGCCTCTGCCTCCCAAGTGCTGGGATTAAAGGCGTGTGCCACCACTGCCCTGCAAATATGGAACGCTTCACGAATTTGCGTGTCATCCTTGCGCAGGGGCCATGCTAATCTTCTCTGTATCGTTCCAATTTTAGTATATGTGCTGCTGAAGTGAGCACTGGTTTGTTTTTGAAGACAGGGTTTCTCAGTGTAGTTCTGGTTGTCCTAGAACTCATGCTATAGACCAGGCTGGCCTTGAACTCGTAGAGCTGCCTGCCTCTTCCCCCTGAGCGCTGGGCTGAAAGGTGTGCGCCACCGCCACTTTGCAAAATTTAAAACAAAACAAAACAAAAAACTTTTATTAATAAAACAGTGACTGTTTTGATGCTAAATCTTAGTGACATTGGAAACAGGCTGGGAGCCTGAGTCAAGCAGCTCTTGTCAAAACCATTCAGAAGATGTTAACTTGGGAAGCCCAGACCTGCTCTATCCTGCTGCTTGCTGTTGAGAAGTAGTTGGTTCTTGGCTCCTAATACTGCCTCTTCTGATCTTGAAGCAGTGTTGCAGGCATGGATGGACACATTTTCTTATGACCCTGATCCACTTGAGTGTTGGAAACCAGGCAGAACTGGTATGAGTCTGAAAGGATTTTCTCCTCTTTCCTTTTCTACCCTGGACTCCTCATGTCTATGTTCCCTTTGGATCTACTATCTTACTCTAATGTGCAGTAGCAAGTGAAGGACCTGTAGGAGTGGTGGCAGCAGTATTAAGAGGACTTTCATGGCTTGTGAGGGGTCAGTTGGGCTTGGCCAGGCCCCGAGAGGGCAGTGAGAGCCAGGGACCCTCCTCTCCCCCCAAGCAGGAGAATCCTGCTCACCACCCTGACTGTACTCAGTTCTTCAGCAAATCATCCCTTGAGAAATCTCAGTTCTTAAGGCTGGCAGACAGTGAACCTGCTTGCTCTAAATGGAAGTTCTCTTGCAAAGACCAGGTGTCCTCTGCTGATAGCCAGACTCCTAGCCCTTCTATGTGCTCCTAGAATAACCTGCAGGCTCTCTACCCATCTTGTCCCATGCTTCTGCTGCTTTCTCTAGTTTGCCCTTTCTGTGTCCATGACCTCCTTGCTGGTTTCTTCACCTCAGAGCTCTGCTTTCTACTGTGTATATTGTGTGTCTGTCTGCTTTGGACCTCTGATTCCTCTGCTGAGAGGACAGTCTTTGCTCTGCCTCTTCCTCAAATACCTCTGTCCCCTGCATGTGTTACACATCACATGGCTGTGGGGCACCTCTGCCACCAGCAGGCATTGGTTAATTTCGCCCTGAGAATGTCCTCCCTTATAATCCCTAGTGTAATCTTGCTTGGTCCCTTCAGCTCTGACATTAGTGATCATTCCTTGTATGACTCACATTTATCATATTCATGATTGAGTTGTGAGCTCCTTAGGACTTGGGCTTCATTTTATTGACAGGGTCTCACTGTGCAACCCTGGCTATCGTGGAACTCACTATGTAGACCAAGCTGACCTTGGATTCACAGAGATCCACCTGCGTCTGCCACACACAGATCAAAGGTGTGTGCTACCATACCTGGCTGTGGAATACATCTTTTAATCATGACTCACCAAGAGTGTTTACAGGGCCTTGCATAATGGCGTTGGGTTGAAATTGTTACTGTAGTTTGCTGTCCTTTGCCTCAACACAATGAACTTCAGTAAGTCACCTGTCATTTTGGAACCAGTTTTGCATCAGATCCTCTTGGCCTGAGGCCGGCCTTCAGCTTGGATGAGCCTTGGTTTGGAACTCAACCTACCCCAGTGCCCTAAGCTCTGCGGCACTGGTGGTGATGGGCTCTTCCACCTCATACTCACAGGGTTCAGTGTCATTGAATCAAAAGCTGGCTCACATTTGGTCATGTGGAAGGTAGTTAACTGATTGTGTTTGTGTATGTGTGTGGGCACCCATTCAGGTTTGTGTATGTATGGAAGTCATAGGATAACTTGCAGTGCTCAGTTCTCTTCTACCTTTCAAGTCTGGGGATCCAACTCAAGATACTAGGTTTGGCAGCAAACCCCTTTACCTGCTGAGACAGCAAGATTTTCTTGCCAACCTGGAAGATCTTGAGGGCTGTGTGGTTGACTTGTAAAACTGTATGGCTCAGTGGCTAAGGCCATGGCTGGGGAGCCACATTTTCTGCGTTTACATTCTTGCAGCTTTTTGTTTTGTTTTTTTGTTTTTTTGTTTTACCTAGAACGATTACTTAATTGCTTGGTTCTTTAGTTTCTCCATCTGTAAAATGGAAGAGATACATTCATTAGTATATAAACATCTGGGGTGGTGGTTATGAGACTCTTTTGCAGGTAGGGTTTAAGATAGGATCTTACAATATACCCGAGATGACCTGAGGCTCAGACTCTTCCTGCCTTAGCATCCCAAATGCTGGGATTGCAGGTGTGTGCTACCATACCCTGATGAATGCATTTATTTGTAGAAAATACTCAGAGTTCCACCTGACACACAAAAAGGGAGGCGTGCATAAGTGTAGCTGTTGTTGTTGGAAAAGGTAGATTTTTTCCTGCCTGACAAAGGCAGCACCTGTGCATTTAAAGTTCTATGAATGTGTGCATATAGATTGGAGTTAGTTTTTATTGAAACTGCACCATTTGAAGCTGGGCATGATGGGGGACATCTTTAATCTCAGCGTTCAGGAGACAAAGGCAGGTGGATCTCTGTGAGCCCAAGGCCACCCTGTTCTGCACAGTGAGTTCCAGGACAGACAAGACTACATAATAAAGAGACCCTGTCTCAAAAGGGGGTGGGGAGGGCAGACAGAGACAGACGAGACTGCACTTTGGGTGCTCGTTTTCTTTTTTTCTGTGTTCAAATGTAGACTGCTAGCAGGAGTAGCATTCTGGAAGGTGGCTGAGTACATGGTCAGAATGTTGATGCTTCTAATGTGTCCGTGTAGGTTATTGGCTCAGTGGAGCATCTTTGCCTTCCAGGCTGTTGGGGCAGAGGGATGGCAGGCACTGTGGGTACTTACTGGTGCAGATGATGACAGGCACACCTCCCCCATGAGGCTGTGCTGTTCAGATTCTTGAGAGCATATGGGAGTGTCTTAGCTTGTACTGACAGAAGTTTCTGTTGGAAGATGTGGAAGTTTTGTTTATCTTTTGCAAGTTGTTCTTTGGTCTCCTTAAGTGTGAAACCAAGAAGCAGGTGTGGCTCCAAAATAAGAATGTTGGAACCCTGAGCTAAATGACTCACAGGCAAGACTAGATGATCTACTGGTAGGTGAGTGTAGCTGCCTGCTGCCCCACCCATTGCTTTGGATAACTAGCAGGAAAGAGCAGGGTCTGGGGTTCCTTGATGGAGGAAACTGGATGAACAAGGCAGGGTTGTGGATGGAGACCAGGGGTTTGGGCTTCTTTAGTGCTTGGGTGCTTTGAGAGATTGAGGATATAGATCTTGCTTCTGTGCCCCATGCCTCAGATGGAGCCAGGGAAACTCATGCTGTCTCTAAAGAAGGACCGTCTGCAACAGAGCTAGGTTCTGGCATTGTCTACTTCCTTTCCTGTAGAGGCAGCCATTCTCATGTTGCAAATATTGCCTTGATTGCTACAACCTTTGAGAGAAGAACTCAGGCCACTAAGACCTGTTTCCCTTAACTGTTGGAAAGGCATACCTGGAAGGTTCTAGTTAGGGTTGGGAGTACATCTCCTGGAGCAGCTATTGCCCAAGCCTGGACTAGGGACTGAGATGGGGGAGCACACAGAGTGAAACAGTCTGCTTTGTCTCTACAGGATGTGGAGAGTAACTGAGCACCTTCCCTCCTGGAGTGCTCCTTACCAGGCCTCATAGCTTGACATCAACAGGATAGCCCAGCAGGAAAGCCTTGGATATCAACAGCATAGCACCAGCAGGAACGCTGCCTTTACCAGCTGGGCCACATCTGCACAGGCCCAGGAGGGGAACCACAGAGCAGAGAGTTCAGGGGTCAGTGCCAGGTTCATATGAGAGGGTGAATAGATAACAGGATGTTCAATACCCTTCCTCTACCTTCTCCAGGGTGCAGCTCAAGCACTGAGAAGTACCTGAAGTAAGTACTAGTAGCAGGTGGTGGTATATAGCAGATGTTTTAGATATTGCTGGCATATAGGTAGATTTCTGATAGTCTGGAAATGATGCTGTGGATAGCTGCCAAACAGGAATTATCCTGCCTACTTCATGTAAGCTGGGACCCTTGTGGCCTGATAAGCACCCACACAGGCTCTTTGTTCAGCGGTCATCTCTCTGGAACTTCCTTCCTCTTGGGAGCTGGTGCTTCATCGGGGTGTGCCCTGTGGTGCTCAAGCCGTCTGTGATGCTTTTCTCCAGCTGGGTGAGTTGAACATTAGGGCTTCACTAAGATTTGGGGTGCCCTTCTTTCTCACTACAGCAGAATTATTGGGCATAAAACTGGGAGTCATACTTCCCCTGTTAGTATTGTAGTCCTGTACATACCTCCTAAGCCAGTGCCTAGAGACTGCTGGAGAGAAGAAGCTAATTGGTTGTTACCCAGTAGTTCAGTTGTGTAGGTTACCTCAGGTAATCCGTGACTGTAAGAGTCAGGAAATTGTCTAAAGCCACTGAGCACCTGCGCAGGGCTAGGGCTGTGAGGAGAGGTTGGAGCTAAAGAGCCTGGTGCTACTGACCCATTGTTGCCTTTCTTTCTGTCCCTACTCTATTTGAGATGTCCTTGGAAGATTTAAGAATCAGAGTGATGGGCCTAGGAACCTTGGAGTTCTGGCAATAGGTTCTACAGGGCAATTCAGAACGCAGGTGGTTTAGCTATTGAAACCAGAGGTGGGGAAGTAGTCAGAAATCCTGGTGGTTGGTCTGATGTGTGATGGGAGGAGCTTGGTTAGTGTGAGAGCCTCCACCTCTCATTTACCTATGCTCAAGTCTAGCAATGCCCTTAGCCCTGTGGCTATCAGGTGAACTCCTTTTCCAAGGGCTGCTGCCCTCACCCACAGGAGACAGTATTAGCATGTCGACTGCACTGCTTGGCAGCCCTATGAAGGCTGCTACGTTAGACCTGGAAAATCTTGTTTGTTTGTTTGTGTGGGTTTTTTGTTTGTTTGTTTGGATGGTTGGTTGGTTGGTTGGTTGGGGTTTTTTTGTATTTTGTTTTGTTTTAAGACAGGGTTTCTCTGTTGATCTGGCTATCCTGGGACCCACTCTGTAAACCAGGCTGACCTTGAACTCACAAAGATCCACCTGCTCCTGCCTTCCAAGAGCTGGGGAGTGCCACCACCATCTGGCTAGACCCAAACACTCTTATTACTTGATATTGGAGTTCATTGTTGGCAGTATTCTGTTCTTTGAAATATCAGCTCCTGTTCTGTAAACATAATACTGGATTTGGACTGTTTTCAGTGCGTTGTTTCATGCCTATAATTCCATCACTTGGGAAACTAAAGCAAGAGGATCACTTTGAGTTCTCGACTTGTGACAGAGTTCTTGACAGAGTGAGAAACTGTCTATACAAGTATATTTTTCAAGCTGATCACAGTGTACACTTGTAGGTTTAGCTACTTAGGCAAAGGCAGGGGATCACTTGAGGCCAGGAGTTCAACACCGGGCCTGGTAACATAGAAAGACTCTATCTCAAAAACAAAACAAAACAAAAACCTAAAACCTGTGTTTTTTCAGGACAAGTTGAGTCCTTTGAGGGAAACGTCTTATTGACAGTAGAAGAGCCAGTCCTAAAACTTGTGTTTGTTAGCCTTGATGAGAGATTCTCCAGTGTGTCCTGAGGAGACTGGCCACATCAGCCTAGAACAGAGTGGGGACCAGTTGCTGCTCCAATCCTCACAACCAGTGAAGTCTATGTAGAAGTCTGTGTCAGAAGACCGAGGGGACTCAGCAGCACTGCATCTGGGCCACCTTTTGGGAAGCATTTTTTTCATATTTACCTATAGTTTAGGATTAAGTGATGCATGCAAGGTTAGGCCTCTCTCTCCTTTACCACACATCACCAATTCATTTAGCCCTCCCCAGAGATTTGAAAGAAGCCCTATGGGAAATGAGCAGAAGCAAGACACTACCCTAGGGAGACAGTAGTCCTGGGAGTGGAGGCTGCACACCCCTATTGTGCAGAACAGTGCCATCCCTTTCCTTAACATGACTCAGTGCCTGAAAAACCCAGCTTTTCCTAGGGAATCGGGGGGTGTAGGAAAAATAACTCGGCCAGATAAGACAGATGCCATTTGAGCCTAGACCTACCCAGACCAAGTTAGACCCTCTTGGTCATTCCAAGGTCTCTCCTGGCCACCAGGGATGATGGCACAAGATTGTCTATCCCTCTGTCTCTTTCTTTTTTTTCTTATATTTTCTTATATTTATTTATAATGTGGATGGATGTTTTTCCTGCATGAATGCGCCATGCACATGCAGTGTCTGTGAAGGCCAGAAGCATGTATTAGAACTGAAGTTAAAGATGGTTGTGAGCCACCATGTGGGTGCTGGGAATTAAACTAGGTCTTCTGTAAGAGCGGCCAGTCCTCTTATCTGTTGAGCTCTCCCGCCAGCCTTTACTATGCAGGTGCTGCCTATATCCTCCCTTGCTCTACTCATGGCTTTAATTGACCACTAGGTCCTTTGTCAGTGGAAGCTCCAGGAGCCTGTGGGGAGGCATACCTTACCCAGTGTCATTAGCTAATTACATACAGGTTTTTGTTTGTTTGTTTATTTGTTTATTTCCTTCTTTAACACAGTTTCCATGCAAAGCCACCAGGAAGACTCTGCTCCTGGGTCACTGTTTCCTTTTCTGCCTGCAGCTGCCAGAGGTTTTAGAATTTCCATGGCCCAAGATTCCCAAAACTCAGGTTAATGGCCATGAGTGTGGTGCGGCTGCACAGGGCTGTGATGGGAATGTGCTCTGTCACCTCATACTATCTACTGAATGGAAACACACACGGAAAACCTCTTCTGCTTCCCTGTTAGCCATTGTTGACCTGATGCACACTGTGGTCCTGCCAGTCTTTTAAAGACAGTTGGGGTTAGAGGAGAAGCATATTTGCCAGATTTCTGAATGGAATTCCTTGAACTGGCAACTACCCTGTGGGCCAGTCCTACTGTTGATGTCCCACACCGTGCTTAGCTCTCTTCATAGCCCCAGGACCTCAGATGCTTGGGAAACCCCCAAGCCAGCACATTTCCTCTCCACAACAGGCCCTGAGCCACTGGACATGGCCCTTGAGTGCTGCATGTGCTCTCAGTGCTGTAGACAACTGGAAACAGAGTGGGCCTGGGGCTTCTGTTACTGGACCCTTCAAACTGGCTGTTGAGACAAGTGGGTGACGACCCTGCTTGCCACTGCAGGACAAAAGGGAGCTAGACGTACAGAGCACCCAAGTGTGGTTACTAAGCTGGTGTCTAAGGTTGTGAGAGAAAAGAACCTTACTAGAAATACTTCCTTTGCCTTGTCATGCAGTCTCATGGAATCATGCCATCCCTGAAAGAATGTCAGCTGAGAGAGCTCAGGAACTGACGGAGAGTTCAGATTCAGACTCAAAGATCATTTGAACTTGTGAGTTTGAGATCAGCCAGTGAGACTTCAACTGAAGTAAAACAAAATCAAGTCCTCTGACCCAAAGCCCACTGTTGAGTGGAATGTGGGAAAATACTGGTTTGAAGACCTGGGGTTAAGCCTAGCTTTGTGGGTAAGACATGGGCTGGCCCCTTTGTATGGGCAGCATTGTGTCAGAACCTAGTGGGCAGCCATGCCCAGGCCCCATCCAGGGTTTTGACCTAGTATACTGATGATGTCATTTGGTGGTAGTCTTTTCCACTCCTTGTTACTTTGTGACTGAAGCCCCTGATGTGTCCTGGTGGATGGGAGTGGCTTGGGTAGGCTCCCAGCGCCATCATGCTGGAGACCTGGCACTTCCCAGAGTCTCTCACTCTGCATGGTATGTGGGGATGCCAAGACAATGAACCATTTCCTTAGCCCTCTCTGTACTTATGTCTTGACTCTTCCTATTTTGATGTTGAGTCAGGGACTGGTACTGGGGTTCCTAAACTGGACACATGGAGCCTCCTGGGCTGAAAGTAGCTTGCCCCCCCTTTGTGTTATGGCATCTGGTGGGTACTTGATTGTGGCGGGGCACCCTGCATTTGGCTTTTCTGATAGGGCATCAGTGATCAGTTCTCTTTGAAAGTAACAATACCTAATTTCTTTGGAGAAGGAGGAATGGTGACAACATCCTGTCAGAGTGTTGGCCCCATTTATACAGCCCAGCCATCTTTCTGAACCAGAGCTACCTGGATGTGATTCCCTGCAGAGCCCAACCCAGACATTAGTACCCACCTGTCCTCTCATGACCTCGGGTCCTGCTGTCCTGTGAAGCAGCTGGCTCTGGTGCTGGTTTTGTTTAGTCATCTAGGACTACTTGGCACCATAGATGACTCTTAAGCTTCTAGGGATATTGCATCCTCTTATTGTTTATTGGTGAGGAATAGAGAACCACAGGAATGAAGCTGTTTGCTAGGGCAGAGTCATATCTTCCACCTGGCCATAGGTTTCTTTTCAGAGTGCAAAAGTGACTTCGGTGTTAGCCTCTGTATGGAGCCTCATGTGTACTGCACAGGCACTCCCACTGAGCTTTAACTTCATCCTAATAAACATCCCCGAGTACCCGCGTGTTCAGTAGTACGGACAGAAGGATGTTTGAGTATGATTCCTTTGGTCAGAAAACTTTGCTTGCATTAAGGAAGAGAACCTACCTCTAACCAGCTCTGGAAAGGCAAGCAGGTGCCAGGTCTTAAGTACCCATATGTTCCTCAGGGCTCTTTGTATCTCTTTGCCTCTGCTCTCTGCTTATTAGCTTAGGCTCCTAAACTGACTTTCTCTAAGAACTTAGAACAGTGGCTGAAAGGAACGTTGAGAGCTGCTATCTTTATAGTTACCTGTGGGAAGTTGTTTCTTAGATGGGCTGATTGTATTCCCTTCACCCAAATGTCTGATCTTCTTGGCAAGTAGAACTCTGCTCAAAAGTGTATTAGTGTTTACCTGGATATGTGGTTCCTGTGCACCACATCCATGCAGTACCCATAGAGGCCAGGAGAGGGCATTGGATCTCCTGGAACTGGAGTTACACAGATGGTTGTGAGCCACCATGTGGGTACTAGAAATTGAACCCAGGCCCTCTGGAAGAGCAGCCAGTGCTCTTAACTGCTAGTCTCTAGTCCAAGTATATCTTGCCTACTTGTTTACTTACATGTCTTGTCTTCTCTATTCCATTTCCCCCTTTTCAAACGCCCCAGAGTAGGCTTTGATTAGTTATTCAGTGGCAAAGGGGGCAGCACTTTGTCCTTTCCAGAAAGGACGGTCTCATGCTAGCTATGAACCATCCTGTTGGTACAGCTGCGGACGGTCTCATGCTAGCTATGAACCATCCTGTTGGTACAGCTGCGGATGGTCTCATGCTAGCTATGAACCATCCTATTGGTACAGCTGCGGACGGTCTCATGCTAGCTATGAACCATCCTGTT